>VUQK01044263.1:16237-39749 GCA_015106715.1 Bujurquina vittata
CTTACCTCTTCTGTACCCAAACTTAATCAAAAGTGGCATTAGGAATCATGTTACAATAATATGCAACGCTCCTTCTCAACAGTCCTGTGATGTTTCCAGCCCTCAGAATATGCTACTGATTGTGTGAAGTCGAAACCATGCACTCCCCTTACTGTGATTCTCATTGAGGGAGCCTCTCAGTAGGAATGTGAGGTTTGGCCTGACTTCATTAATTCTGACTGGTATGTTGATCTTGGCACCGACCACACAAGATGCCCTGCTAGCAATGCTACACTAAAACTATGGCTGCTGCTTTCAGATGTCTGGTGCTGGAGTCCTGGCATTATCAAATGGAACTGATTGAGCGCCAGTACAAGATAATATATATTAGTCATATTTTTCACATGATTTGTTGATGATGACAGTCCTCAACTGACTACTCACGTGTCACGTGGAAGATGCCATCACAGGCACTGATGTGAGACAGGAAGGCATTTCCCAGGCCTTGGCCAGCATGAGCACCTTTCACCAGGCCAGCAATGTCAACAACGTTAAGAAAAGCCGGGATTTTGCTGAAACCAAAGAAGACGAAAAAGGCAAAAGTCAGACATGAAAGATGAAATGAGACAACACATTTCTGTGCTTCAATCCAGTACAATTAGATGTGAAGCACACTCAGGTTAAAAGAGATCAGGCTGAACTCAAAGGTAGGTTTCTAGGTTGACATGTTACTGTTTTGTACCACCTTAAAATATAAAGTGTTGTGAAAACCGAATGTTGACTGCATGATCCGAGGCGGTCAAAATATCAGAGATTACAACATTAAGAACAATGTTATCTGAGTCTGCCTACAAAAAATAAAAACAAAGCAGGCTTTACCCAACATTTCAGAGCAGGGGTCTAATGTTGTGCAATATTTTTCATTTATTCAACAAATTACAGTACTGTGCAAAAGTCTTGAGCTAACCCTTCTTTGTTTGATTTTTGTTTTCAAGGAGCCAGAATTTTCCTTAGTGGTCTTGAGTAGTACTTCTGCAGGCTTTCTGAAGGTCTTTCAAAGGTTTTCTTTGGACATTGGCTGCTTTTTCACTCATTTTCAGTTCAGTCCTTGTACTTGACCATTTTCAGAGGAATGGTTTGCTGAGTCACTTAACCCTGACCTATGAATCACACAAGCATGAAAAGGCACCTAAACCAATGTTGGGTCTGCAGATAAAGAACCTATTTTAAATTGTATCGCTAGTCACTTTGTGACTAGCAGCCTGTCACAAAAGCAAATCATCTGTTCCAAAGATAACACAGTTTGACAGGCGTTAAATAGTATTTTTTTGCGCTCTCAATTGTTAAAGAGTTATTAGCTGAAAACTTGGCATATCCTTGACATGGTGTGAAGTGCATCCTTAAAAAAACTGGAGAAGTAGAGGACAAAAGAAGAAGTGGTAGGCCTACAGCAGATGAACAGGATCTGAGTGTCATGTCCTTAAAAACAGAACAAATTTTAGAGTCACCAGCTAGGCTTTGGTGATGTTGGTGGCCGTGGCTCAGGAGGTAGAGCAGGTCTACTAATTGGAAGGTTGGCAGTTCGATCCCTGGCTGGTCCATTCTGCATGCCAAATTATCCTTGGCCTAGATACTGAATCCTGAGTTGCTCTGTTGCATTCATTGGAGTGTGAATATTAGAAAGAAAGTACTTAGATGCAGAATTTTAGGGGAAAAGGTGCTTGCATGAATGGGTGAATGAAAAAATGTTGTATAAAGTGCTTTGAGTGCTAAAGTAGAGAAAGAAAAAAAACCCACTATATTAAAACCAGTCCATTTACACAGGACCTGAGCGATAAATCTGGAACTTTGTTCATCCATCTACTGTTCACTAAAGCCTCATTAGAAATGGTCTCAGTGGAACAGAGAGAAATGGCTGAGGTATGCCAAATTATATAAGAACTGGACTGAAAATCAGTGGTAACAGGTCTTATGGACTGATGAATCCTAAATTAAACTTTGGTTCAAATATCCTCAATATGTACTGAAGAGGTCAGGAGAGTATAACTGTAGTTTCCATAATGCCAATGCAATAAAAAGAATACCTGAACAGAAAAACACATAACAGAACACTATCAGTCATGGACTGGCCTCCCCAGGGCCAGAACCTCAACATTACTGAAGGAGTCTCTTGACATACGGAACAAAAAGAAGCCAACATCCAAAGAAGAGCTTTGAATGTACTTCAAGATGCCTGAAGAACTATTCCTGAAGGCTACTTAAAGAAATAATGAGAAAGCTGCCGAAGAGAGTTGAGACTGTGCTGAAGAATAAAGGTGGTCAAACCAAATACTGACTTTCAAGCCTGTTAGAACTGTAGAAACTCAGTTTTTATCTTGCATACTGCATTTAAGTTTGCACATTTCAGTAAATCACTGCACCTATTTCTCATTACCCTAACAAAATATAAATAAATGCGGGGTTGTAGCCCAAGACTTAAGCACAGTACTGTAAATGACATGAATATGAAAGTGGCAACAAACCCTTTTTATGGACCTCAGAGGTGTATTAATTATGGCTACATTCCACTTAATAAAGGTATAGTCTTTGGGTATGTCAGTGGTCGCTGTCATGGGACACCTTCCTTACTTCACTTGCTTTGCTTTCTTTCACTTTTGGTAAAGATAACTAAGACAAGACTAGATGTAAGATTTAGATTAATACATAGAATTTAGTTGATTAGAAGTTTATGCCAACAGAATGGCTAAATGCTATGTTTATCATTATTTGAACAACACTGCAGTTTATTTGTGTGGTTTATGGCATAATTATTCATTTAACAAAAGATGGCCGTGTAATGGGTGCATACATATACAGTATATCTCATATACAACATAGCACAAGAAATCTCAATTGAACTTGCTTAAGCAGCTTCCATGAATATGTGTGATAACCAGGTGATGGAAGATGCTTTCGCTTCTCTTTGAAAGAAGCAGAGCAGCAATCTGAAAACTCACAGCTACGTGTCAACAACATTGGTATATGTTTTCTCATACCTATAGCAAGGGGACTGTCAGAAACTACAGATCTGAAGTGTGAATAATACGGGAACTATGAGACCTCATACCTGGCAGGTTTATGGAATTGGCAGAGGAAATCATAGCGTTCATCTGGAATGGGCACTCTGCTTTCATTTGGGTCAATGGTGCAGAAGGGGAAATTTTCAGCCGCAGCCTGACTCTTTGTCAGCACGTTGAAAAAGGTTGACTTACTGAAAATAAAAACAGCAGTGAGGTCAAGACATCTAAAAGTGCTGCTGCGTAGGGTCTGGCGGTTCAATAGCATGATCCTAAAACATGTCAGTTATTTATGCAAAATTAAGGTGTTGTCCCCCCCCCCACACACACACAAGGCAGAAAAGGTTATGCTAACATGCTGAATGTTTGAGCCCTTGAATGTGAAATACTCTGTAAAATACTACGCCAATTACAAGGTTATATAATCCCATAATAGATCTATTGTAAGTGGATTCGACTGGCTTTTGAACAGGATTCACAAAATACAGCCTCATGTTGTGATCACAGAGAGATTTATTTTCTATGGCACAAGCAGCTCAAGTGTACTTCAAAATCTACAGACAATGGTGAGTGTCTAAAGCGTAATGATGGCATGGCAGTTACCTATAATCCAGGACTTTCCTTCTTTATCCCCTCACCCAGTGCTTCACATTGAAATTATTGTTTGTTAAGTCCTATAGGCATGAAATTGCTAGAGACTGCTAAAGTGTGTGTATTAATTCCTTATATAAAGCTAGATTGATTTTCTAACATACTTGAAGCTTTTCCTGGGTCACCTTGGGTAAAAAAAGAAAAGTAATTCGCAGTAACACTACAACAACTCTCAAGTGTAGACTTTTAATATTTAATACAGAGAATAGCACAGCAAACAGACTCACTGCACCGCACATTTGAGGGCGATGTGACAGTAAGTAGTAAGAAAAGGTTTATAGTTTGCAGTCAGGCTTTGAACGAGTGTTCTGCCAACTGGTGGGTCATAAAAACTAGGATGTCAAGATAGCTATGATATCAGGTTTTTAGCCAAAGGCCAATACTAACAGAAAAAGTCCAGCAACTCAAACAGATGAATTAAGCAGCATCTTCTCCTGAGCCGAAAGTAAACATGTCATGACTCGCTACCATGAGTTATTCTAGCCTTGCTAGATTGTTATTACAAGGCATATCCTGTTAATAAAGGTACCACATATCATTGGTGCGTCCAATAATGCTGTGGAAGCCCATCAGCGAATGGTAAGTACCTATGTATTTCACAGTTTTAAATCTGGAGCTCATTTTCCAGGTTGAATGGTGTGTTTCCTTGAACTTGTGCCAAGTGGAGTGCAATGGACTTTGAGGTATGTTTTCTCTCGTTTGATGGGTGTGCTAGAAGTGTTAAAAGGCAGTGCACACAGTGGATGAGCTGCTGTAGGTTCGGTGCTCATATAACATAAAAAAGATGTCTCATACACCAGTTTCCCTAGAGCCTACCAGCAATTAGTTTGCTGGAGTTGTAGAAGGGAGCAAGTGATGGAGACAAAGTAGGCTACACTAACTAGGACCGTGGTGGAAAAATCTGGGAACTGTTTCTGATGTGAGAAGGATTCAAGTTTAAAAATAAAATAATTAATGGCGAGAACAAACATCTCGAGCTGTGTCTGTGTAATTCCTTCACTGCCAACAGGTGAAACAAAAGGTCTGTTTCACATTTTAGTAGGCATACTCATTTCTTTGGGAGTCAGAGAGTAGGTTTTGTAACATAGTATACTGAAAGATTACTAGAGTAACTTTGTGTTTTGAGCAAACGTAAATTTGCAGCTCGGAGGCGCAGTGGTTAGCAGTGCTACATCACAGTTTGAATACCATCTGGAAGGCCTGGGTTCGATTCCACCTTGGCCTGGCCTCTCTCTCACTGTGTGGAGTTTGCATGTTCTCCCCGTGTTTGCGTGGGTTTCCCCCGGGTACTCCGGTTTCCTCCCACAGTCCAAAGACATGCACTTACTGGGGTTAGGTTAATTGGCTAATCTAAATTGCCCATAGGTGTGAATGAGAGCATGAATGTGAGTATGAATGGTTGTCTGTCTATCTGTGTTGGCCCTGCGACAGGCTGGCGACCTGTCCAGGGTGTAACCTGCCTCTCGCCCTATGTCAGCTGGGATAGGCTCCAGCCCCCCCCCCCGCGACCCTGAAAAAGGATAAGCGGAAGCAAATGGATGGATGGATGGATGTAAATTTGCTGTGTCTCAGGTATTTATATTTCTGCAGAATCTACACACTTCAAATAGCGGATGCTCATTTTAACGACAGCTCATATCAGAATTGATGACTCTCGGGCTAGTCTGCTAGCCAGTTCTTCTGCTTGAATGCCTTGTTAATCTTAATAATCTTGTTTAGCATCATGTAAACGGTGTAATTCAGCATCATAATGACGCTGTTAGACACATCTATCCACTTGATACATAGAAACAGCTGGAAAATATTGACTAGCTTATAAAGGCATACAGATCTGATGAAAATCTACAAGCTAGAGGAGGTTATGATCCAGTTATTTTCTTCTTTTTACATTGTCTTTTTTAAGTCAAATGGAGCTGAGGCATAAGGCAAAAAAGCAGATACCCTAGTAGCATAATAGAAGTGGAGAAGATTTTATGCAGACCATACAATGCGTCTCTATAAGGCTTAACAGACAAGAATAAACTTTTTTTTTCAGCCTGTGAGCAGGAGAATGGCAGTAAACACTGTGAACATGTGCTGTGGTTTAAGTGTAGGAATAGCTGAAAGGCTGGCTGAATCACACTCAAGTTTCCCATGTGTGAAGAGTGGTCAGTTACGCCCAACTAACAGCTGGCTGGCATCTGAACATAGTTCATTCAGGAAGAAACCATAGGAGGGTTGACAAGTTGTACTTTGACATAAACGTGGTATGGCAGGCCGCAACCTCAGTGAGTTCTGCTTCTTAACCCAGGAAGACATTGTGGTTTTGCTGGGGTAAGAAATGAAAACATTGGGCACTAGAGAGATGATGAGATGGTGTGCAATAATCTTCAAACCAGCTACCAAAACACACCACATGTGAACACATGGATGCAGAAAACTGGCTCTGTATAAATATTTCCTCCCACTAGTAATAAGTGTTTGCTAAAAAAAAAAAAAAAAATCCAGCTTGTCTACAGTTTAACTCAAACAATACAACTGACTTTAATTTTACTAATTACAATACAGAGCCTGGACAGCATTTCTACATCATGCCTTTATGTCCTTCCAAAACCCACTGGTTTTCTACAACTTTCTAAACTGCTTGAAAACAACTGTTGTGTTGAAAAAAAAATGTTTTATGGAGGAGCAAAGTGATGAGAACATGACAGCTGAAAAGAACATGATGTATCACTGTAGCCCTTCCTGTAACTCAAAGGGGCCTACAGGGAAGTCATGGTGGGGTCTGCACTGTTATTACGCTGTGTCACGGATGTTGCTGAAGGTCTTAGTAGATGCTGACAAAAAAGATTTGTCTGACCAGGTGTGACATGGAAACGTGATGTCAGCCTTTTAACTCACAAACTGCCTGAGATGTACCCTGAGCTTTGACCAGTGTGGGCTTTCCAGGGTGATAAATGAGCATTCAAAGCTAATAAAGAACTCAGTTTGTTAATGCTTTTTCACTTGTTCATTAAAAGGACAGAAACAATAGTAGATAGTAGAAAAAAATGCAGGTTCATTTTTGCATGCTCTCCTGCAGTTTAATTCAAATGCAAATAGACATCACACATGTTTAAACTCCTATTTTTATTTTCAAAATAACAAGCACTCTTTTAATAATAATATTCAGCATTCATAAATTCAGGCACTAAGAATATATTGCATGAAACTTTAGCCCTTTTTTTTTACACCACAGGTTTTTATGAGCTGCAGATGCTTGGTGCCCCAGGTTTACCCTCATAACACTTTTCTGTTGTAACATTCAAATGTTTGAAGCCTTTGTAAAAGGATGGGTAGCTCAGAGAGAGGGTTAAGATGCATGCAAGGAAAGACCTGGTTTGAAAACCTCTTGTGGAGTTTACTCCTTGCTAGTAGGGACACACGTGGCTCCAGGAATTTAAGAGCTTTTCAAACATTGTTGTGGTTATTAAGGAACACAGAAACATTTCCCACAGTTATCCAAGGAGGTCTTTCTGGCGGACAGATTGTATCTTGTTTTTTTTAATCAGTTCGTAGATTGGCATGCAAAATGTGTAACATAGAGAAACTCACCAAAAACTGTAAAAGTTGTCTGCCAAATCTAGACAGGGGCACATGAAATGCAGCCCATCATATCTGTATAAATAAGGCTTTACTCACCCAACATTGGGCAGGCCGACAATCCCTATTTTCAGCGAGGTGCCAAACCTTCCAATCAATGGTGGTGGCTTTGGTGCATCAGCTCCCTTGCCCTAATCAAGACAGTGTGCATGTCAGAAAAGCACTTGTCATTGCATAATCTACAGCGTTCCTTAACAAAACACACCTTTTTTGGTGCCATTTCTCACACTGTTAGATTCCAATGAATTCCACAACAGCTAGAAGAAAAGCTCATTCATTGAAAGAAAATGGGCTAAGCTAAGCCCTCAGATGTAACCAGTCGACTGCACTTTGAGCAGATCACTCCCTGCGCTCAAAATAGAACATGCAGCCCCTGGAAATGAAAGTTGACACTGTAAGCTGGCATGATGACCTGCGCCTCCAAATTTAGCTGTCGATAATATTGATGCAGGTTGATGAGCTCCTATAAGATCAGCACTGCATAGAGCTGAAGAAAAATGGCGACTAAAGCATAGTTTTTCCTTCTCTGAGGTTTTGACTGTATTTGATTTTTTAAATTTTTTATTAACATTTCAATCACCAGTCTTGGTGCCCATCTAACTTGGGACTTCCACGAGTAGCGTCTCAGTGCTCAAAGGTTTGAGCAAATTTGTCATGTCCCCTTGTTTTATAGCTTATTGCCTTCATACAGAAATAAATGCTCTTGTCGAGTGGTTAATTTCACAATGTACTTCAGTTTACAGTTGTTGTCTGTTTTCTGACTGCGGTCTCTGTTTAGTTGCCACCAATATAACAATAAGAATTAATGGGAAAAGGCAAATGAAATCTATGTAACGTATATAACACATTATCTCTAGATTTTTACAATAAACCCACAAGATAATAAAAAAAGGAAGAAAAAATTTGCATATTTGTGCCCCTTTTTTCTATTCACTGGGCTTCCTCTGATATTGCGATCCAAGTGGAATTGCCAGATAGAAATGTACAGCTTCAGCACCACAGAAATTAAGCATAACATCCTTTTCGCTCATAGTTTACACTCCAACCCCCTTTTGAGAGAAACAGGTGTAGCCACATGAGCACACAAAATTACAACAATTAGTTAAACATCCTCAAATAAACTTCCCGCTGCAGAAATACAAATTAAAGCACACAGGGGCACAACCAAAAACCATTGCCCCATCCTGCAGCCTGTCTAGTTTAACATGCAGAAAATGAGGCTCTAATAATCTGGATTTGAGGCAAGTGAGGCTGGCTTTGTAGAAAGAATTTAAATGAATAGGTCTGAATTAATCATTTATCTTTTGTTGATGGATGCACCCCCACTTAGACTCATCACAATAGATGCAGAGCGTTTTGTTCGACCAAATAAATCATTCCCATTGTTTAAGGTACATTGATCAATCTAATGGCTTGTAATAGGCTCCTAATTGCCACAGAGAAGTGCTCACGAATGGAGTCCAGAATTACAGATTCAACTCAGAATTTTCCTTTGAATGACAAGGAAAGATCATGTTCTCCCCTCTTGTCCCAAATAAACATCCTCTGAAAAATCACCCATATTTTATCAGCCTGGGTTAATGCAACTAACACAAACATTTCTGTACTAATGCATTTAAATAAAAATATAGGTTGGTAACATTTATCAGTGCACAAGGGTCTTGTGATTCCTACACACATTTCTTTGTTTGGACCAATGTGAACGGTCACACAGCTCATCATTATGATGGTTAGAATATTGAACAAATACTCATACAAGAACAATCAAAGCAGACTTTATTATAACGATATTATTAATTATAAACAAATATGGTGCGAAATTTTATATTTTTTTAAAATTAAATAATGTGAAATGAATTACTGGGTGAAGATATTTTTTTTCACACTGGAAAAGAAACGCTTACATTAAATTTCATTTAATGCTCGAATTCATTTAACTTATTTAGCAACAATAAACTGTGCTTATGTGGCATAAACGCTTAATATTGTGAACAGCACTCTGCCAAATTGTCATGATTGCAAAAATGATTCCATTTTCTTGGCAGCGCCAAGTAGCCTATTTGATGAGACTGATTTTTATTCACCCTTCCAAAGGTGGGGCTTTAAAGTAAAAAAAAAAAGTATTTGAACAAATTGCGCCTGTGTTTACTGGCAGCATTCATACTCTATAATAGAGCATTATGTTCCCGTTTTGAATACTGTAATGCACATCTTTCGGTCAAGCCTTTCTCTAGAAAATTGCTTTAACTTTTAAAAGGATGATGATTCACATCAGAGCAGGTCAATTTTACATTATGCCATTATCCCTGAGCTTCTTCTTCTTCTTTTTAACAAGCTAAGAAATATGCGGCTTTATTGAATTGTTACATTCAAAAGGAGAAAAATAAAACTCGAGTTTAGAAAAAAAAAACTTGTCGAAACGCGGCATCCTCTTCATTGTCCGCAATTTAATTAAATGTGTGACTGGGCTGGCGTTAAAATTTATTTCTCAGCCACAATGAAGACATGGCTTTAATAAATCGCTTTAATGGAGATGACTGGCGGCCTTACAGCAGGTATCCTCCCGGATGCTAAAACTTTCCCCCTCCGACTATAAAATACTTGCCTTTTAAAACAGATCTACTGCTTTCGCTCATAACTCGAGCTGTCATTTTTAATTAACCCCTCACCTGCGCCCCCCCAACAAGTAAGCAGGGGGGACGTGTGCGCGCGCAAACACGACCACACGCACAACTACAGATACGTGGAGATTTTGTCTGGAAAATAAAAAAAAAGAAAGAAAAAAAAAAAAGGAAGTTAATTGATCAATTAGGAGTCTTCCCATATAGACTCACTTGTCCGCAGCAGGCTCATAAATAATCAAACTGCGGTTGGAGACGTGAGGTCTGTGCTGTCAGGCCTGTTTCTGGACTTCTTCGCTAAACTTAATCCATCTCTGATTTCCCAACGTAAACACGACCACTTTAAAACACCACTTGCATCCCACCGTGCCTAAGTCGCCGCAGCTCGCACTTGCTGCAGCCCGCTCTGATAAAGCCATCTCCGGGTTATCTTTCACAATCGCAGCCTGTGCTTAAATCAACAATTTCTCAATGACGTGTTGCGCATGATCTGAATGTTTAAAATCAGAAGGGAAACCTGGAATGCACCTGGAAGCCACAATCCACAAACGCCTGAAAGAATTAGTGAAATGCTTACCTCTTGGAGAATTGACGTGTAAAACTCAATTCTGCAATGAAAGGAGACTTTGAGCCTTCGTGTGAGAATACATAAAAATAACTGTATGCATTAAAAAAAAATACCAAATCGTGTCTTGTATGACAGTCTGGCCGGAGGCTGCACAAACAGATGATTGACGGCGGGTTTTTTGGTGTTTCTGTCTGTGGTCGGCTCTCTCATTGGCCGACTTCAAACCCCAGCCATGAACGCAGCTATTAGATTGGCTACGCGTCCTCGCCAGCTGTACTTCAAAGAACACGCTCGCTACAACTAGGTAGTGTTGGAAGCTGCGAGCCAAGAGAGAAACCGTGTGACCTGAGTCAACACGGGAAATCTGAAACAAATTGGAGTCATACAGCACTGAAATCGCGAACCCTCTCATCACAGCACAGACCCTGGATATGGCTACGTCTATACTTGGGGTGAGTCTCACTTTGCATCCACGCGCAGAAGTTGCGCGTAAAGTTATCGCTGTTTACTTTCCTGCACAGCGGAATTTGTTTGCTGCCTTTCAAAACAAGCACGTTTTCACTTCTAAGATTTATCATTTTATGGGTTGCTTTTTTGTTATTTGAATTAAAACCTTTATTCGTGGTTAAAACGTATCGGAACGTAGATTAAGCAAGACGGTGCCAAACTTTGTAGCGGTTTTAACATTTCCTACACGCTGCAGTTATTGTATTAAGAAACTCGAGAAGCCCTTTTTATTATTTAGCCTACTTATTGCCGTATGGTTTATTTGTTAAACAATCCGTACACAGACACCTGTTTATGAAGATTAAAAACGAAAAAGATAACTTCGGTTTCTTCGCTCTCCAAAGACTTTTGTTGAAAGTTATAAAATTGTTGTGTTTAAGGAATTTTACTCCTGTATGCTGCCTGCTCTCTTGATCCTCATTTTCTCATTTGTTATGATCTGTTCTAAGTCATTTTTGTGTATGTGTGTATGTGTGTGTGTGTTTTCAGGAAGAACCACGGTTTGGAACTACACCTCTAGCGATGCTGGCTGCAACTTGTAATAAAATTGGCAACACCAGTCCCCTTACAACTTTACCTGACTCCAGCGCTTTCTCAAAAGGTGGATTTCATCCGTGGAAACGATCCTCCTCCAGCTGCAACTTAGGATCCAGTCTGCCCGGTTTCACAGTAGCAACAAGCCGCGCGTCGACAGGACTAACACAAACCAGTGGCACAAGCAACAGCGCCTTTTGCTTAGCCTCCACCTCCCCGACCTCGTCTGCATTTTCCACAGAGTACAGCGGTCTGTTTTCCAACTCTGCCAGCGTCACGACCCAGGAGTCTGGACAGTCAGCTTTTATCTCCAAAGTCCACACATCAGCAGAGACTCTGTACCCGCGTGTGGGCATGGCGCACCCTTACGAGTCGTGGTACAAGTCGGGGTTCCACTCGACCATCTCCGGCGACGTCGCCAACGGTGCGTCTTCGTGGTGGGATGTCCACACAAATCCCGGGTCGTGGCTCGATGTCCAGAATCCTGCAAGCACCCTCCAGACTTCTCTGCACTCCGGGACCCCCCAGGCTATCCACTCCCAGCTGAGTGGCTACAACCCGGACTTTTCCTCCCTGACCCACTCGGCGTTTAGCTCCACTGGAATCAGCCCATCTGCGTCTCATCTACTGTCCACCAGTCAGCACCTGTTAACGCAGGACGGTTTCAAAACAGTCATTCCCTCTTACACAGACGCTTCTGCCGCCAACGCCATGATTTCAGGAGGCAGTTCAGGAATAAGTAGCTCCTCGAGGTCGTCCAGGCGGTACTCTGGGAGAGCAACATGTGACTGCCCGAACTGCCAGGAGGCTGAGCGGCTGGGACCCGCCGGGGCCAGTCTGCGGAGAAAGGGACTCCACAGCTGCCACATTCCCGGCTGCGGTAAAGTGTACGGAAAGACCTCTCACCTCAAAGCGCATTTGAGATGGCACACCGGCGAGCGGCCTTTTGTCTGCAACTGGCTTTTCTGTGGCAAAAGGTTCACTCGGTCCGACGAGCTCCAGAGACATCTTCGCACCCACACCGGCGAGAAAAGGTTTGCTTGCCCGGTGTGTAACAAGCGCTTTATGCGGAGTGACCATTTGAGCAAGCACATCAAAACGCACACGGCAGGTGGAGGAGGGAAAAAGGGGAGCGACAGTGACACCGACACCAGTAACCTGGAGACCCCGAGGTCCGAGTCCCCCGAACTTATTTTGGAGGGGGTAAACCCCAGAATTACTGTTAAGGATCCGTCTCCTCACGACGAGCCCTGAGGCATCTCCCCCCCCAAAAAAATCAATCCAGATTTAAACACACAAACAAAAACAAACAAAAACAAACAAAAAAACTGCACAGCAATGAAAACGGGTCTTATTTGACAGACAATAAAGAGGAAAATGTTTCCAGAAGCGATAGCAAAATCTAAAAAAAACAAAGAAAAAAAAGAAAAAAAAGAAGGAAATATATTCTCCACAGGCATAACGAGTATTTCATTCGTAAATTCATCTTAAAGAAAAAAAGAGTGATTTACTGTAGGCCTTCGGAAATTTTGAGGGACAACTTGAAAATAAAATGGATGTTTGCTAATGCGCGAAACCTGTTGAACTTTGGTTGGACAATGTGAGTTACATCTTGTATATTGACGACTAAACTATGTGTTATTTTCATGTAAATGTTAGGCTATGATTGTTTTATTCGTGTTGGTATCCTGGAAATCAGGGAGTTTACTTTCGACGCACTTTGTGGATATGTATGTAAACGGCTTTTTAAACTTTGGTTAACCATTTTATTTCTTTGCTAAAAAAAATTATCTATATATAAATGTTTACCTGTATAAAGTCACACGTATAAGACTTTCATTTTATCGTAATTAAAACATCTTAAAAAAGGCTGTAACTGTGTGATGTAGATTTTATATTTTTGCTTGCTAGGCTTTAATCTAAATTTATTTAATTTAGAAATTTATTTTTAAAGTGTGACAGCTCCTAAAAGGCTTTTTTTTCTCTTCTTCTTAAAATCACCTACAATACGTTGACTTTAACTATTTCCTCTGTGGAATAAATCAATGGTTAATGCCCCGGAAAAGACATTTCATGCCCAAATGAAAATCTTGTTAAATGGTATTAATTATGACTTGGAGCACATCGCAGCCCCATGTGTCTTGTATTTGCGATTAGGGATTCGTGTCTTATCAAATATCTAATTAATCTCCGAGACATCTTTTGTTCAGTTTCACTTTATCGGGGGGTTTCCAAGGGGGTTCGCTGACAAAGGTCCCCGAATATTTATTCTAATTGTCCAAATTAACTGCTTTCATTTGCATACCAATCGATGGACCGAGAATAAGGATGTGGCTTCTTTCTCTTTTGCCAGAAACACGTTATGGGAACAGTTTTTTTAAACTTTAGAAAAAGACGGGGGCAAAGAGTCACATGCAAATGCTTACTTTTAAAATGCTCTTTGCACAGCGCAGTCAAACGGTGGCTGCATGTTATTTGAATATCAGTGGCCCCGCACTGAAAGGGTTCAAGGATGCTCTCTGACTTCTTTGTGCTTACCCAGTGCAGCGTCCGACTCTCAAAGAAAAGGCCGGGGAATAATTACAGCATGAATCCAGGACTAGGAATACGTCATGGAAAAGCATCTCATCCAGACACCTTTTTTTTTTTCTTTTTTAAAGAGGATGTTAAATTGACCAGAAGGCAATAGGAGGGAAATTATTTTCATTTCCTTTTGTGTAGCAGCGGCTTCAAGGAAGCTGCCAGAAAGTGAAAACTATCAAATTACTAGATTTCCAACATGAATTTAATCAAAAATATAAACAGCCTAAATAAAAACGCTGAAAATCAGTATTTTGTCGACACATTTAGCAACTGAAGTAAAAGCCTTTTCCCCCAATTATTATTATTTTTTTGCAGGTAAAATGTATTTTATCGACATCAAAATTGTTTTTAAAAATTACAATTTGAAAAAATAAACGTTAATAAAAATCGCTAAAAAGAATTATGTGAAAACGGGAAGAAAAAAAATATGTCGATAGGCTTTATTTAAATGGAATTTCCCACGTCAAAGTAGTCCATAATTTATTGCTCTGGCTTAATATATTAATAAAATCACAATAAAATATATGCTGTATGTTTAAGGCGAAGCGTTATTATACTCAGTCAGTCTATTTAACACCCGCAAAAAGCCAGAAGAGCGCTTTTCACAGATTCCGGGATAACGCACTTTAAAAGCCATTAGAATTTGGGAAAATTAGTCTCAAAATTTATATCAGAAAGATAAATATGCTTTTGTGGCAAAAAGCTTATTAATTGCTATGAGGTGTCATATATATATAAATATATTTAAGATATAAATCAGTCAACGGCCAGATTCACTTTGATTAAATCTGACATAAATTAAGACATTGCCATAAACAAGGACGATAAACTCACAGCTTTAACATTTTAATCAGAAACAATTACAGTCCTGATTTTAAGAAAAAACCCTCAAAGTTAATAATACAAGCAAAATAAAAATTGCATCAGATTAACTTTTTTTGTAAGTGACCGTAAAAAGGAGTTAAACATTTTTCCATCAATAGTTCAGCTGCAAACTGCTTTCAATGGTAACCAATTCATTTAGAGCCTTTCATACAGTGCAAAACACCATGAGTGTGCAGACATGCGTCGAGATATTTTCTGTTGACTGCTTCCCTCTGCTGGAAGAAAAGAGAATCCATGCACATTTAATTTAAATAGAGAAGAACCTACAGGCATACCAAAAATCACTATTCAACAGACAGAGCAAGAGACATGCAAGATATTTCCATTTTTCTATCCTGGTACTATAAACAAACTTTGAAAATTAAAAAAAAAAAAAAAGGTCAGTGCCTCCTTTTCGTTCCGTCTCCGCTTCTGTCTCGCCCCCTACTCCCACTCCTGCTTCTTCCTCTGCCCTCCCTTTCTTTTATTCTTTCTCTACTTCTGCTCCTCCCATCTGCTGTTCTGCCTTTCCTTCCTTCTGTGCTACTTCTGTTCCTCTCACCATCTCTACTGTGACGTCTGTCTTTACCTTCGTCCTCCCTGCCTCTCTCGCGGCTTCTACTTCTGCCTAAGCCAGACTTGGAGCTGCTAGGTCTCTGCCTGTCCCTGCTGTTGTGCCGCTTTCTCTCTTGACCTCCCTCCAGTGTGATCCTGTTCTCTGGGCTGCGATTCCGACTCCTGCTCCTTCCCCTCTCTATCCTTGTTTGTCTATAATCTCCAGACTCCTCTTTAGCCTGCTTCTGTCTAGTGCGAGGGCTCGGTGACCTGCTCCTGTGAGAAGAGGCCTTTCTCTGACTCTTGACTTGTCGCTCGGTCTCAGAGCTGTTATCCCGACAGGAATCTTTTTTCTTGTTCTTCTTTCTCTTCTGGCTCTTGGACTTGCTCCGACTGTCTGAATCTGAGCTACTATCGCTGCTGCTGCTATTGGAGGAGTCACTTGAGCTCTCGCTACTTTCATGTTTTTTCTTGTGGTTTTTCTTGCTCTTCTTCTTCTGCTTTTTGCTCTTCTTTTTCTTTGCCTTTTGCTTTTCTAGCCGATCCAGTTTTCTGTACGGAAAACAAGCATCCAATTAAAATTCTCCAAGAACACACATTTAATTTGGGGTATAATAAATTCTGACTAGTCACAAAGTTTTCAGAGGGATTTGAAGGTAAACGCTTTAGCAAAGTGGAAAATCTAGTGATTACATTAAAAAAAAATCTGATAGAATGCATAGAAGTGACTGCAACATTTTTTTTTACATTTTAAAATAAAAGTATGAGAAACATAGATGGAAATTGGGCTGACAAATGCTACAGAGACTAAAAAATATCAGACCATGCTTTACATTTTGTCTCAATATTTACACATTGCACTAAAATGTTAAAATAAAACTGACAATGTGTTCAATGTTTTTACCTGAGGAGTTTCTGTTTTTGCTTAGTTGTTAAAGACTTCAGAAATTCCACTTCAGGATCTTCCTCCTCTTCACTGGCAACAAAATCCTGGAGTATTGCAAAGCACATTTAACATTACAATTTACAAATAAATATGAGCCATGACACCAAATATACACTGAATTCAGCTTTAACAATGACATTTCTTTATCAAATCAGCATCAACGGTCCACCACCTTTATTCTACGCAGTTAAAAAAACAATCCAAATCTATAGTTAGTCTTCGGTCTCCAGCTCGAGAGTACGGTATACAGATTGTGTGTGTGTGTGTGTGTGTGTGTGTGTGTGTGTGTGTGTGTGTGTGTTCGTATATTGTCCTATGCGCACAGAGATGACAGTGTGAGACAGACAATTACCTGCATTGGATCACAAACAGTAGAATTCCTACCAAGGACACATTTTTTCAGAGCAAACCCACTGTTTCGCATCTCCTCCATTAACTCCGAGGGGTGCATCGACGGACCTGTTGGCACAAATCACAGCCTCAGAGTCCCATTGATGTCAGAGCCATACCATCCACTATCTCCACAGTGGGAATTTCAGAGGCGGCTTTGTTAACAGAATGGGACATCAAATCAACTCACTCCACTTCCGGCTGAGCAAATCATACAATATCATTCTCTGCCAAAGCAGCAGTTAAGGGAATCAGAATACACAATAATTACATTTTTTCTCCCGGCACAGGAGGGGGACCATTACAGCACTCCACCATCAACATCACTGACTGGACTCTCCCAGGGTAAACATTATTACTTTACTACTCAACTGGCTGATTGCAGAAGTCAGAATCAGCTCAAGGCTGGGAGCTCCAGCTGAAGCCAGAGAGGAAAGATACAGAAGGTGTACCTACTGCCGAATCTGTGACAGACAAACTTCCCAGAGGCCACAAAAATTCTGGCGCTGTATTCTTTTGTATTAGAATTATTCCAGTTTTTCCACTGCAAAACATTCTATCTGCACTACAGCTAAACCCAGAACTGATTAAACTGAGAGTGAGCCACACGTGTATCCAATGATCCTATCATGTTTTACTAAATATTAAAATAAAATCTGAACCTGAAAATGGCAGTGGTGTCTTTACACAGAAGACAAAGTAGCATTAATAGTGAATTACACTGGGGTGAATAAAAACTGAAGGAGAGGGTATTCAAAATCATTAATTGTTTTAAACTTGCTTACCTGCGCCATCCTCTGAGGCCATAGAGCTGGCATTGATACCCGACAGTCCATAGAGAGGACACTCTCTGTCTGTATTCACATGGCCCCATTTGTGGCATTTGATGCATCTCACGTTGCGTACCTTGGGAGGATGGAAATAGCAGAAATTAAAATTGTATCAGCACTAGAGACTCATGCAAACGTACAATTAAAAGGAAAATATGCTACAATTCAGTGTATCATATAAGACAGTACCTGCCAGTCTTTTTAGTTTATGACCCCTAAAAACATGAATTAGTGCCTGCAGCTGACTCACAATCAAAGGCTACGGCTTTAGTATGAACGTGTTGCATGGATTACAAGCACAAAAAATTACAAATTCTTTATTGCCATTACACGTTTTTTATGCAACAAAATTCTGTTTGACAGCTCTCCCTTCTTTCACGGCAACATATAAATATGAAAAGGCTATAAATTACACAAGTAATAAATAAAAATAAAAATATACAAGAACAAACACAGAAACAAGAAAATAACAACAAATATAAATATAAGAAATATAGATGGCAACCAAAAATGAGATAATACAGTCCTAACTTAAAGTGTGGAGCGTGGAGTGTGGAGTGTGGAGTGTGAAGTGCGAAGGCCAGTGGGATGCAAAGTGTGAAGTGCAGTGAGTCCATCCTCTGGCTTACAGCAGAGCTTTTACGGCTCTGTGGAAGAAGACTAACAGTTTTCTAAAAAGTTCATTTGAAGGATTTGCAAGGTCCATAAAAAATGTAGACAGTTCACAAAAATCTGTGCAACACTAACATAATTCTCTTTCTTATTTGCTTAAAGTGACTCTTAAGCCATTTTCACACATGCACTGCAGCCCTAAACTTTTCAAGGACCTATCAGACAGAGGTGCACTGTTAAAAGTGGTTGTCCTATGTCCTAAGTGGTTGTCTTATGTCCTACCTCCTGCACGCTCTACCCATGCAGCTTCTTCCCTTAAACCACATGATTTATTTCCAGTAGCGCAAACGTGTCTGAAGCAGACCCTTTCCTGCCGTGTGCTACATATGAGAAAGGGCAACTGTGGAAAACCTCCCAACCTGCCACTCTGGAAATTTTCCCAAGTTTATGTGTGAAAGCAGCTTTACAAATTAACCACCAGATTTGGGATTATTTGTATTAATTGTGCAGTAAATAAACACTAATTATTACACACCTGGATTCCAAATGGCTGATCTCGAATATTCATGTCATCCTTCGCATACCTAAAAGATAGAATTCAAAAAGTAATGCAAATTCTGACAGCACCAGATATGAAAAATAATTGTGTATTTAATTAAAAAACAAAAAACAAACCAACCACTTACTTCTCTCTAGGAGCCACTTTCTGCCACTCAAATTTGTAATCTTCCTCCCCCTCCTGAAACACAGACAACATACATTATAAATTTAAATAACTTTTCTTATAAATAATACACTGTAACTACTGTAAGAAAATCCCAATGATGAATTTCTGGTCAAACTCAGAACAAAAGATAAGTTATAGACAACAGCACTTTTATTTGTTGTCAGTCACACTCATGCCCGTACAAGTAACTGAATCCTCATACTCACTTTTCTAGGATGTTTTCATCATATTACTTTCAAATATTTATTTTTAACGTGGGTCTGCAATTATCATTGTACTGTGAGACTACAGCTAAATCTTCAATTAAATTTTATACCACTTCACGCTGCAGAGCTAATGCTCCTTCCAATTCTGAGGTCAAGACTGAAACACAGAGGAGATTGGGATTTCGCAGGTGTTGCCCCGAAAATATGGACTACATTGCCTCTTCACATTAAGACCTCCCCAACAGTTTTTAAAACCCAGTTGAAAACCCACTTTTATACCCTGGCTTTTATCGAGTCCTGATTTTTTTATTTTAACTATTTTATGTCTTTGTTTTAACTGATGTTTGTATTGTGTTATGCTTTATGTACTGTTTTGTTTTTTGTACAGCCCTTTGGTCAACTGTTGTTTTAAAAAAAAGTGCTTTAGAAATAAATTTGACTTGACTTGACACTTGGTCCCAAAAAAGGAGCCAACAATGACTGGAGTAAAACTCTGAACATTTTATTATTATTTGTTTTTAGGAATATGTTTGCCATTTTTTCTACTTTACCTCTTTCTTTTCCTCTTCAGGACAGAAGACAGTTATGAGGAGAAAAAAAAATAAAAGCAAGCATTTACATCATAAGAATCGCTTTCTTAAAAATTAAATTTTCACAAGTGAGACATTTAGAAAAGATCAGAGCTGATTTGAATGAGATCACCCACCTTTAGATGCTCCGGGTGGTGCCTCATACATGAAATTGAGGCCATTTTTAACACGATCATCTCCCATCAACAGCCTAGAAATGAAAAAATAAAAGCTTATTTAAAGAGCATTTATCAACATTTATAAATAAGAAGTTAAAGGATGTGGTAAGACAATGTCCACTTTATACTTCTTTCTAGATTGTGAAAGAAAATCTTTCAATTTAGTGAATCAAATATTCAATATGTGTTTAAAACTGTGCACCTGTTATTTCAGGCAGGCATGTATTTATCTAACCTGTTGTTGTAAGTGTCCTGCTCTTTCAGATATGCCTGCATTAGGTCTTCTTGCTTCTTCTTCTCGAACGTCAGCTTCTGTTCTGCTATCCATACCTACACATGGAAAGAAGTGAAGAAATAACCTTACAGTATGTATTCTTCCTAGTTTCTAGAACAGACATACTATCTAAATAGCCAAAGAGTTCCCATTCCAACTTCTGTGCAGCCCTACGTGCATTTAGCTGTACTGGAATGTGCCTACTATCAACCATTCAATTCATATTAAAATACAGATGATTTCTTGTATCACGAAATGGTTGGTTAAGAGAAGATGGAAAAGCAACAGTCTTGGTTTGATTGATTTTGGATTCAAAGTTTTATTATTTTTTAACAAAAATATAGAACATCAGAACAGAAATCAGCAGCTGTCAGCATAACTCCCCTTTTCCATCAAACACCCAACATCATGTCAGCATCCAATAATTATCCTTGGCTACATTTAAACAAGTTCCATCACTCATAATAAACCTAGAAAAAACTGAAAGTAGAGTCCAGCCATAATGATGAACCAAACAGAACGAAACGAAAACAGACATCAACCACCCCACACTATAATCCCCCTTCCAAACTTTACACTTGGCACAATGCAGTAAGAAAAGTACCACCAAGTACACATTCCTACCACTTCATGGTTGAGTTGCTGTCGTTCAACATTGCTTTCACTTCCACTGGTGTTATAAAACCACTAACAGTTGAATGTGGAATATTTAGTAGTGAGGAAATTTCACGATTGGTCATATCTGATCAGAGTATGAGCTACCTTTAAGTGTTCACAGTACTGACTCTTTTCGCTAAAGACCCAGGAAAGCTAAAGCTTGAACACTGATGCTATTTTTATTAAAAATCAAGTCAAACTAACTTAGCTGATTTATCTAACCTTTTGATTCACACAGAATAGACTAAATAAAATTATTTTCTGAAGTCAACATTTTTCTATGATGCAGTCAACATAGTGATAGCTTTTCCTACCTAGCAAGTAAAGCTTGTAGAGGTACATCTTTAGCTAGCAGGCTAAGCTAACGTTAGCTAACTTCAAAAGCAACAGCGCCAATAGTTAATAAGCGGTTACCTTTTTGATATTTGACTTTGATGCAGGATGAAAATCCTTTTTGCACATAAAATTAGCGAAAGACTTCCCCATGGCGGTGATCCTATAACGTTAACTGAGTACAAAACGTTTTGCTACCGGAGTAAGTAACGCAGCTTCCTCCGCATGTAAACAAACCCGGGTTAGGAAGATTGTTTTGTGTTGGCAAGAATCACGTGACAGAGTGAAGGCCAGTTGAAAACGTAAACCAAGTCCGACAGTGGTAAAATTGCAAAGTGAAAGTTAGTAATATCAGGAATCATATCCCAATATTTGCTCCGCATATTATCCAAAACGTCAGTAGGACGACCTCAGCTTGTTCAGAACGCAGGAGCCAGGGTTCTTGCATGGAAATTTGAACATATTACTCCAGCACTGAACTCACTTAATTGGCTCCCAGTTCAAATCAGACCTTTAAGAGTTCAAAAATTAGTTCTGTTAGTTCAGGTGCGCGGTGCTCTATCTTTGAAACAAGCAGCCTGCTGACCTGAGGTCAGTTAGATTTTTTTCAGTGGCATACACATAATAACCCTGTGTGTGCGCGTTTCTGCGCGTATGTTACATGAACTATATGAATAATATTCGCATTGACAATTGCACGCTACTCTTCGAACTACGACTACGAAACTGACTTCATCTCGGTCACGTGACTGCACTGTTTCCGTGTTTGTGAAACCTGACCGACGAAAGAAACACGAGAATAGAAACTGATGGTAACAACGCTTGGTAAGTCTGCTAAGTTGCTATTCAACATTATTGTAAACTATTTGGGTTTCAACAAAATGGCAAGATGAATCCAGAGGTTTTCTTTATCAATTTTTTAATTATTAAAGCTAAATTTCACATACACATGCACTATGCAGTCTTGAGAAGAAAGCCTGCTTTCTCTGCTTTTTTTTTATTGAATTTAAGCAATACTTGCTTACAATCAGACCTTCAACTAATCGAAAAGCAGAAACGACAATATGGGCTTGTTCCAAACTTGGGATTGTGGACGAATTGTTGTCCTAAAGTTTATTTATTTGTTTATTTACATATATATTGAGTTTTCCTTTACATGTTACTTTTTGGCATGTATGTGACACCTTGCACGATTGTTTTCTTTTTACAAGAGTTTTGTGTCTGTTAATTTCTTGTTGTTGTTGTTGTTCCTTTGCTCCCCCTGGCTAGTTTTCTGACATTATGTACATAATCCATGTACATTATGTCCTGTTCTCATATTAATTTTCAAATAAAGTTTGTTTCAGAAAAAAAGATGCTATTCAACAATATACACAAATGGTGAAATCACCCTACAGGGCTCAGAAGTGATGTGTTATGCTTCTGTTAAATCTGAGCACCAGTGAAGTTTTAAAACTATAACATCTTTCTCCTAGGTAGTTTGGGATTAATATGCGCCCATCTTCCTGTGATACCTTTGTGGCTCTGCCACCCTCCACTGAGGGACAGCGTATCATCTTTGGGAAAAACTCTGACAGACCTTGTGATGAAGTCCAGGAGGTTGTGTATTTTCCTGCCAGGGACTATAGTGCAGGGGAAAAGGTTGAGGTAAGTAATACAGATAGCCTGTCATTGCCCTCCAGCCTTCAGTTTACCACAGTGTGACTGCTCCTCGCTGAGCGTGCCAGATGATAACCATTAATACCTTTTGTCCTTGTGTGTTCCTTTTGTGAAAAGTGCACATATATAGAGATTGAGCAGGTCACCCACACTCATGCAGTAATACTGAGCAGACCAGCGTGGCTGTGGGGGGCAGAGATGGGTGCAAATGAGCATCAAGTGTGCATCGGAAATGAAGCAGTGTGGGGCAGAGAGAGCGCTAATGGTGAGGAGGCCCTCCTCGGCATGGATCTTGTAAGGTAAACCCACCTCTAAAGAAATTGCCTTTTAAAGCTCCACCTACATGCTAAGCTATATTCATCTTAATGTGCAAAAGAAAATCTAATGATGTGGTCCTTGATGGGTTCAAGATCATTTTAACAACTAATAAACAAGGAACAAATGCACAACTCGCATTTTACTTGCAAGGGAAGGCCGTCCTCTGCGTCCCGCATGGACACAGAGGAGAAGATCTCCCTCTGCATCCCTAAGACACAGAGGAGAGGAAACCTTCACCCGAGCTGGCTGCTGACCACCGCTTTTATTTACACA
>VUQK01044264.1:25716-42819 GCA_015106715.1 Bujurquina vittata
TTTATTGAAGGACAAACAAGATGGATGTGTTTCAGCAGAACTCTAATTGCATAATGAAAAACATCTGCAGAGAAAACGGCCCCAAAAGGTATCAGACGTGCCAACGATTGTGGCCAAAAACAGCCATAATTATACATCAATTTACAAAAATATAATTTTACGAAAATGGTATCAACACAGCACCATTATGCACAATAATACGGAAAACACTAGAAATAGAGATGGGGAAAATAAACAGAAAAAATATAGCTAGAATATCTATAGAAAAACATTAATAATGCTTACTGTAAATGCTCTGTTACTGGTTTTCTCTGCCGATGTACGTTTTTCATCATGTAATTAGCATTCTGCTGTTTGATTGGTACTGGAATCTTACCTGCCTATTATATATGGGCAATGTCATTTGTCTCAAATTACATGATGGCTTATTGCTGAAATGCCCTTTAATAAATAAATTAGATTAGATTAAACTTTATTAATCCCTTTAGGAAGATTCCGTCAGGGAAATTAAAGTTCCAGTAGCACCTTACATTATAGGCATACAAACACAGCAGAAGTGACAATAGAAGGAAACATATAAATGAATGAATACATAAATAATCAACAAACATGCAAGAAAAACAACGTGGCAGAAAGGTAGATATAAAATGTATCAGATGTGGTATTGCACCTTGATATTGCACGTTGTGCAGTATTCCTTTGTGTTGTGTTGTGGTCAGGCTCAGGCTATCTGTGTAAGTTAGTTTGATCTGTATTTACGTATTAAGTTATGATAAACACATAAATGGAAAAAAAAAGACTTTTCAAGCAACTATATGTGTGTATTCAATAATAATGGTACTGTTCTCCCTCTACCCTTCAAATTGCAGGTTACCCATTCTTTAGCAATACTATCCTCTTTTCTAACTAGCTTTTATTTACTGCTCAAATAAAGAAAGACACGGCACCTTGTCTTGTCTAGGGTATTTTACTCGTATGTGCTCAAATAAAACTTGTTCGTCTGTGGATCACTATTCTGCTTGCGTTCTTGTCTTTGATGCCATAGCAGTGGCCAACATTGTCCGTCTCCCATCTTTGAATTTCGCACTGGAATATGTAGCTATCCAGCTGCCCATTTCAAATAAAGCTCTACTTTTAGTTTGATACTCAAATAAACTAGCAGAATGCCATGTTCTTTAGCACCCATGCTTGTTATTTTGCATGTTTGACTTCCACAGTAACACAGTTTCCTACATTCTGATCGTGTTTGTCTTTACTCTGAATTTCAGACAAATTTCTTGTGATATTTTAAAATATTCAATAACAAGTAGACATAGGAGAAAACATTGCTTTCTCCCTCATCTGCAAAGGGATAAGCTACACTCTGAGGTGTTATTCCTTTAATTAATCTATATCCCATTATGCTTTTTCCTCTCCTGACCATTGTGTGGCACTGTGGCGTAGTTGTGACATGCTGCTTTTTATTTACCTTGACTGAAGACTAAAATGATTGACAGGCATTCAAAAGTTGATTGTTTCTTGGTTTTTGACAGACAGCCTAAAATAATTATTGCTTAATGGCACATTCACCATGTGATTAATTCTCATGAAACAAGGTAAACTGCTCTTTTAATTCATATTCACCATATATAAGAGCCAGCTGTCAGTCAGCTCCTGTCTAGTATAATCGTTTGAAATGTATGTATAGTTATAGGATTCCAACTGATAAACATACTCACTAAGAGGTTTAAGTATTTTTTCCATGTAATCTCTGCAAATCTTATTTCCATATTTGAATTTTTAGCTTTACAGTGACTGAGAGCGATTTGGGAATCCAATAAATTGGAAGGCGCATCTGGCATCTAAAATATGCATGGACAAGCAGACATTAAGGCATGTTTACAATTTCCAGCGGTGTCCCTGATTTCAAACAGACAAACACTAAGGAACAGAGAGCATGGACCCAGTGTGTCTTACAATAGCACCACCATATCCTCTTGCCTGTCTGCTGACCTTTTGATATTTCATCTGGCATCCTGTGTGTGTGTGTGTGTAGTCCCTCTCCAAAGGAACCGTGTATGCAGACCACAGAACCCTATGATGGATCAGTGCTCTCATGCAGTGAAATGAAGCTTAAGTGTTTGATTTTTCTTATTTAAAGTGTGCATGTGGCATGCAGCTACACTCGGGGCTTTGGCCAGAGAAAATATGTCGCATTATAAGCAGTAATCCTGTGTCATAACTATTTTTGAGCTGTTCAGTTGTCCTGTCTGCTTATTGTAGATAATTATGGCAATGTATTATTTACAATGCGACCTGGCTGGGGCTGGTCAATGGTATAATAATTTGATGGCAGCAACACATCTCAAAAAAGTTGGCACTGGGGTAACAAAATGCTGAAAATGTAGCTGGTACTTTAAAGAAACGCCTGGAGGAACATTTTATAGCTAATTAGGTTAATTGTCAACAGGTCAGTAACATGATTGGGTATTAAAAAAAAGCATTTTGGAGAGGTGGAATATCTCAGAAGTGAAGATGGGCAGAGGCTCATCAATCTGCAAAACTATGCAGCTACAAATTTTTAAAATATTTCAGAATAATGTTCCTCAGTGTAAAATTGTGAAGGCTGACTATTTCTTCATCTACATTACATCGCTGAAGGCTATTTTCAGCTTCTCACTTTTTACAAGGAGTCACCACTGTTGTAGCTCCATTTACTCGATTTGGCAGTTTTTTTGTCGGATGTCCTTGACACTTGGAACCAGCAACCTTTCGCTTGCCAAGTGAACGTGGTAACCACTACACTGTTGGAGGTACAGTACATAACATAATCCAAAGATTCCAAGAATTTGAAGAAATCTGTGTGCAAGGGACAAGCTTGAAAATCTATACTGGATGCTCGTATGGCACTCAGGTGGCACTGCATTTAAAACAGGCACCATTGCAGGGGCTCAGGAACACTTCATAAAATCACTGCCTTTAAACATAGTTCACCGTGTCATTCACAAATGCAAGTTAAACCGTCATACAAAGAAGTCATATTTGAACATGATCCAAAAACACTGCTGTCTTCTCAGGCTCAGAGGTCATTTAAAATGGACTGAAGCAAAGTGGAAAACTATGCTGTGGTCAAACAAATCCAAAAAATTTACATTCTTTTTGAAAGCAATGGACACAGAGGCCTCCAGAATGAAGAGGAGAAAGTCCATCTGGCCTGTTATCAGTGCTAACTCAAAAACCCTGCATCTTATGGGAATGTATCAGTGCCTATTGAATTGGAAGCTTGCACATTTGGGAAGGCATCATCAATGCTGAAAGATATATAGAGGTTTTAGAGCAACATAGGCTCCCATCCAGACATCTTTTTCATTAAAGGCCTTATGTATTTCAGGAAGATGGTGCTAAACCACATATTGAATCTACTACAACAGCATGGCTTAGCAGTGGAAGAGTCCAGGTGCTGACCTGGGGTCCGAACCTTTCACCAGTTGAACATTTGGCACACCGTGAAATGAAAAAAATGTGGCAAAGAAGAGCAAGGACTGTTGAGCAGCTTGGAATCCTATGTCAAGACAACATTCCTCTCCCAAAAGTCCAGCAACTGTTCT
This sequence comes from Bujurquina vittata, assembly GCA_015106715.1. Taxonomy (NCBI): domain Eukaryota; kingdom Metazoa; phylum Chordata; class Actinopteri; order Cichliformes; family Cichlidae; genus Bujurquina; species Bujurquina vittata. Next base: position 29,304 of record VUQK01044264.1, read on the forward strand.
CAGTTCTAAAGTTGAAAATGAAGAATTGAAATAGTTGAATAAAATGTGCCACATCTGCTTCTGAGCTTTACTGTAACTCAAATGAGTTACAAAAGTACCTCAAACTGTACTCGAAGCATTTTATGTGAAATGGCAACAAAAGGCGCTCGGCTCCCGTTAACTCCACCACGAGAGCATGAACACACATGACGAGCCCATCAGTTAACTGTGACTGGAACACAGCATGACTGAGGATGGGGACCGTCATGGTTCTTCCCTGCTTATTATGGGTCACTGTGGTTATCGCCTCCTGTGAGGATGCAGTGGAAATAGAAATGAGCCCAGCATGTTGAGACATACTGTAGCTTCCATTATATATGCTTTCCCTGCCTTTAGGATAGAAAGCCATATGTGCTGAAAAACATGATTGCAGCATTCTTCCTTCAGGAACTGTCACTGGTTGATTTATCACTTGTGGATGTATTTACTGTTGTCCTGAAAATCCTTGTTAGTCACACGTGTGTATAAGATGTGCCACATGAGTTCCTGAGCTGATATTTGTTAATCCCGTAAAAAAAAAATACAGTTTAGTCAACCAAATTTTTTCCCTTTCCAGAGATGAAATCATTACCGAATATCTGTTGAAGGGTTGAGGCAGAATACTGGTAGGTAATGATTTTCTAGGTTCATCTTTTCTCGTGTTGACAGATTTTCTGTGATTTATTTGACTCACTCTCACTGATTGTAGTTCTGCATGAGCTACTGAGAAATGTAGAATCCATAGCAAAACAGTATAAAATTGCTTTATCTTGCACTACAGAGCTTGTTGGAAAACTACAGTATACATCATCAGATGTATGTCTTGTCAAACCATTGTCTAGTCTTTGATCCAGAAGATGAAGGGAATATCCTAGCAGAGAAATTCAAAGCTGCAGGTCATAGAAAATATCTTCAGTGTGAAGTTATGCAGAAATTATTCAGGAGTTGACTGTTCTAGAGAAATTGTATGTATTTATGTTTTTGTCGTTGCCTTTCATTTGCAATTTAAAGAAATTACCACAGTTTAGCTAATAGGAAAAACGTGTTTACACCTGCAGGTAAGTCTTTTTACTTTAAACACTTAAACCAACTCTGTCAGTGCAGTGAGAAGCTAGGGTTCATCTCTCTCACACACACAGTGAAAAAAACACTTTTTTTGTGTGTGTGCATATGTGTTTGACAACACTTGCTAATTGGCAGGTGCTGCGCTCATCCCCAGTCTGCTGCCCAAAAGCTTTTACATTAGCCGTATCTTTCAAGCTGCCACGGAAACTGGATGACCAAATGTCACTCAAAAATGTTCTGTGTTCATGGAAACCAAGGCCGTTTTTACAGATCCTCACAAACCAGTCACAGCTTAGGTAATTAAGGACCAAATTCACAGAAAGAATAGAAGAAAACTCAAGCCGTCGTAAAATTTAATCCTATCATGTTTCACTGTTTTGTCCTGTTACCATGCATCAGGATAAAAGTCAGCGCAGTTCTTTCTATATCTTTCTGTCTGGTCTTTCTTCACTTCCCCTGCGTGTTCACTTTGCTCAGGATGCCCTCTGTGTCTCCTTGTGAAATGCTAAGTAGTCATCCCCCTTTAACCCTGCCCTTCTCTCAGAAGCTAAAGTATCTTTGGTGTTCTGTTTGCCAAGAGCTATAAACAAGTGTAATAGAATTGCAGAAGGGTTAGCCGAGGTAGCCGACTGTGCATCTCCCATCACCCCTGGCTCCCCACCCGTGTGCTAACAAGCCCAGAAGCATCATTGTGAATTAATAACAAGTTGCACCAATGTGGGTCATCTCTGCTCTCTCTACATTTTCCTTATTGCCCCTCCTTTTCTCCCGTTTCATATCCGTACTTTTCGTTTTGCACACCTGTTTGCCTATTTGGCAAATATTCTTCATCTCCGTGCTGCTAGAGACTTGAGAAGAAAAACTTTTGTAAGTCTACCTCACTCAAAGTGAGAATAAAATCCTCACTAATGTGTTTGTCACCTGTTCAGGCAAACTTAATTAAACAGAGTGCTCTGAAGTAGGATATTTTTTGGAGAAATGCATTAACAGAAAGACAGAGAATTGCTGCCATTTTTCTTGTTCCTCTTTGATTTGTTGTGCAACATACTGAATCCTCTCTGCCCTCCAGGTATTCAGCCGTTATTGCTATAATAGCAATTCAGTTCTGTTGTGATAAACGTTCTCTATCTTTGTTGATAAAAATGGGGGAGAAGGTGCTGACCATAGTTTCTTGGGGTGTGTGTTTTTGTTTTATACTTCATCTTCTATGCTTTGCATAAGAGACACTGTGGAAGGAGGTGGTTTTTATTAGCTGTTTCAAAGAAACATTGCACTATTGTCATAGCCTTGGCGTTGGCAGCCGCGTCTGCTCCACAAGAACATTAATGTTGGTTTAACTCGAGAACGATGTGACCTACGATGTCTTCTTACTGTGGGGTTCCCCAACGTTGCTTCCTGGCTCCCATTGTTTTTTTGCAAACTGCCTCTGTGGCATATACATAAACAAAATATTCAATACCACTGTTACATTTTCAAAAACTCTAAAGAAAGCAGCTCCATACTTTTCTCTTCAGCTAAATGAGAATGACTAAAATCATTCTTCTTGGCCGTCTAAAGCATTTCCACATTCTTGGCTTTCTGTCTGGAAATGGCAGTTTGTTCGTGTTTTTATCAATTGGGGAAAAAATCTCAAGAATTTTCTCTCTTGTCCTGGTGTTAATAAAACTGTACATGGTGTTATGTCATCTCAATGGACAGAGCTCTGCTATTTGTGCCAAGAGTAAAAGTGACTGGGCTTCTGCAGTTGGGAGCCCCTCTGCTCTGGAACTTCAAGTATGAATATCTGAGGCTTGCACAATTAGAAACAGACTTTAAAGAGTCTTTTTGATAGTAATTATACATAGTTTAATTATCAACAAATCTTTTCTGTCTATATTTTTGTCCTTTATTATTGTATTATTTTTGTTTTTGTTTTGTTTCATTTTCAATAGATTCATGTTATCTGCCTCACTGATCTCTTGATATACCATAATTACCATTTAACTGCTAAAGATTTTCTGACTTTGTGGTGTTCTTTGTCTTGTAACAACAAAAATAATTTGCTGCCACAATTCAGCAAAACACCAGCATACAGGGAAATGCTGTAAATTAAACGTGCACCTGGTGTCATTACTAATAGCTTTGCTCTAACAGATCAACCCCTGAGACAGTTTTCCTAATCAGCATCAACTACAGTAAGTCCTCACAGTACATCTGTTATGACCCTCAGCCTAGCCAAACCTTTTGGTGGTGCCTTTTTTTTTTCTCAAGAAGAGTCAGTTAACTCAGATATTTGTGGTCTGAAAAGCAAGATGCAGTCAGGCAGAGGAGGAGGTAGCTTCTCAAATAAACGTGCCAGTGAAAATATGAATATGAAAATGTACTGTGATCTAGAGGCTGAATTATTCAGCTCAGCCCTGATGCCTACTGCCAGTCTTGTTTCATGGCCTAAGGCACCCCAAGTTTTTCTCTCATTGCCATGGTCCGGAATCTAGCAGAAGACACCAGCCACCACCAAGTGTACAATCCTCCAATAAACATTTGCACAGTAGATGTGAGGTTTTGGTGTTAGGATGCAGGCAGCTATGAATGACATGAATCAGTGGAATCATTATCATCTCAAACTCTCTTTTTACTCATGCACCCTGCCACATTATAGTTGAATAGAAAAAGTTTTTTGTTTTTTTTTTGTTTTTTTTTAAATTATGTGCAAAAGCAAAAATAATGGCTCCTGTATATCAGTATCATCACTGCCTTGGCTTGACTCCCATACATGCAGTTGTCCTGCAAAGGCTTTGCAAAGCTGTGAGCATGTTTATTGAACAGAACTGTAGAGCATAGATCTATTTATTTGAACTAAAGAAAATGGAACGATTACTTGGGTCTTGAATGACAGATGTAAATTTGAAGTCATACTAGCATGGCTTTAACAAGCTTTGCCATTAAAATTTTGTGCAGACAATTAAATTTCCCAGAGGGCAAACCCCCACACCCCCAGCTTGATGATCGCTTTACATTTCCTAGATAAACTGTTTTCTGTGATATTTCTGATAGATATTTCTCGCTGACGCCAGACTTTTCTTGCCTTGCCACCATGAGGCTCACACTTGTGGTTTACTGAACTTTAAATTATTATTTACAATATATGATGATCCATGTTCAGTGAAAGGGTTATATTTCATGTGATGTGTTTCTTGATCTTTAACTGGGTCTTGTGAAAACAAGTGGTCATTGATGTCAGATTAATAATCCCTATGCCTGATGTAGGTGGCCTCTTTGATCTTTCTGGTATCCTTCTCAATGTCATTAATTCATTTGCAGTTGAAATCACAACGTGTCCACGTCACTCTTATGGTCACTCTTATGCTGTTTTATAAGTATTTTCATTATAATATGAGTTTAAATACTAAGAGTGGGGTTAACTCCCCAGTAGTGATAAAAAGTGCTGTTAATCTGATCCATATAACTTTCGCCATACAGGTTTGTGAAGCGCCAGTCTGTCGGCAGCTGATTTCAGGCCAAGTGAGGCCTCCACCCTCCAATTCTCCCCGCTCTCATCAACACATCACATAGACAGAGTGCTGCGCCCCTCTATCCTGCCTGCCCCTCTTCACCGACTCATCACAGCCGCTCAACATGTGTCAGGCTAGCCAGCAGCCTCCATCTGTCTCCCCTAGAGCCAGCCAGCCATGTCCATCCCGGGGAGCCACACAGGCAGAGAAAAAGTAATTCCCAAGACAAAGTGCGTTATGCCATGCAGCCGTTCCCCTTGAAAATGAGAACTCCATTTGGGGAGTAGGGGTAGTTTAGCAGGCAGGCCACTTGCTTGTGTGTCAGAGAGACTAGGAAACATGGCCCCAGCCATGCAGAAGAGAGCTGCATGGCTTTAGATAGTGAGAGGAGATTTGTCATCCTGAGCCACATGCTTTTATGGTGTTTGCCTTCTTTTAAATATAGAATAACAAACACATGAGCCCAGAGATGTACGTATGTACACACAGATAAAACTGTGTGTACTCTATGCATATGTATATGTAGTGTGTGTGTGCAATGGGGATAGCCATTTTAATTCTCTGCACAAGTATTAATATAAGCTACATATATTAATGCATACTGTGCCACAAATGTATAGCACTACTGCGCTTGGGATGCTCTCGCCAACCTGTGTATATTATCATTAAGATTATTAAGGTTATAATTAGGCAGCAGTCACATCTTTAGATATTTTACTAACTTGGCAACAAGTTTAATCTGCTCAAATATATTTTTCTTTAAAACGTACACTGAAGATACTCAGCTGGCAGTTTTGGATAACCAAAGCCTCTCATGCCTGCTCCACCTAGTTTCTCTAATGCAACATCTCGCTCTCTGTCACACACATGCGAAGCTCACACACAGTATCTCAGCGGGTAACCAGAGGAAAAAAAGCAACAAAAAGATTACTACCCACTGTGTGTTGTCTTTCGGGATTTGAGATTTAAAATCTCTAAATGCATGGAGCAGACATTAATGCCTACAACCACAGTGCTAATAGGAGTGTGAATAACATGGACGATAATGAGCAGAGGACAGGGAAGTATGGGGTTGTAGAATGTATGCTGAATGGTACTGTTAAAGATGAAAGATGTACCAGCCAGGAAAGGAAAATCGAATCTTAAAGCAAAATGGATACACTTTTTCTTGTTCTTATCTCTGGTACTCATCCAAAAAATGTACAGTAGCTTTGTTGATAACAAGGTAGCACAGAACCACTGGCGGACTCCTGGTCGTTATCGTGTCACTTGCAACAACCACGCAGCAGGAATCCTCTGGATTTTGAGCATATTTTGAAGTAAAGTGATAAAAGCAAGATTATAATCAAGTAATTTTCAAGGCCTTTACCTGTTTTCCTTTGACCTGAGCAAAGTCAATAAGTTGAGTGGAATACTTTATATCACAATTTGATTAATCTCTGCCTACAGTAGAGATTGTCAAGAGAGATATACAGATAGGGGTTGGAGAAATGAAGAAAGGGGTGAAATTTTTCAGCCTCAAAAAATATCAGTGCCACTTGCACAATGACAGCCATATAAAACACTTAGGAACACCTTATCAGTGTTCTGCTTAAAATTAATCTTGTAGGTCTGATTTATTTTTAAAGTCAGATTTTCTTGAAAACTCTTCAGGCAAGTGAGATGCCATTTAAAAAGGTGACATTACCCCAGTCTGCTTGTTTACTTATAAATCATATTTCAAGGCAGACTGAAAAATTAAATGATTCATCAAGTTGTTTATGTAGCGCTTACCCAACATCGTCAAAAACTCCACTTTGGGTGTAGAACGATAAAGAATTAAGAAGAAAAAATTACATTTTTGAATGGAAGGAGAGTATAATATTAAGCTCAAATATACATAAAGACACAAAGGTTCATTGTATTATAAAAAAAATTTAATTGTTACTTTGGATTAAAGGGGTTCAAGGTTGTGCTGAACTTCTACCAGTGTTGGCAACCGCTGCCCAAGAGGATAAGAACATCACCATTCATCGTTTCATTCTGTAACAACCCCTTACCCCCATATGTAGGATATCCACTACCTAATTCCCCTACACCTAACAGCTTACCAATCAGGGATCATAAAATTTTAAGAGCAGCCCTATCCGAAGCTAGATCATGCAGTGAATGCGAAAGCTAGAATGGTCTCGCTGTTACTTTGTTGCCAGTCTTCTAAACTAACAGCTAAATCTCCAACAGGCACTGATGCCGTTCCTTTTCACAGCCCCTCTGTTCATTACAGCATGCTTAGGGATGATGCTGATGGTTTTTCTGTGGAGTGATTGGGCTGGAAGGGAATCTTGGTGGCACGCAGGGTAAAACTAGTTTTTCTCATGTCTCATAATCCCAAAGAAGGACAATTCATTATAGACCTCATTAGCTGAAGCTCCTCTCGGTTTAAAGATTGGTTTATTGTGTTGCTCAGGTGCTAAATGCACGAGTTTCAGGTGTGTACTTCAAGCTCCGCTAATGTGAGTTGGTTTTCATTTTTAAATGCACCACTGTGCTTATACATGCATTCTTATTCCCTCATAAGAGGAAAAAGAGAGAGGAATGAAGTGCTTCTGAGTTCCATTATATGTGGTGGCTGAAAGCAGCCTCTGATAACTTGTAAGTGCATGAAGGCCGCAGCTGTGAGGAATATCAATAGCAGGGAGACAACAGAGTGATTGTTTGTCGGTGTGTGGTGAAGGTATGTGTCTCTCTTCATGGGGATTTTGTGAAGTGAATACATCTATTTCTTTCTTTTCCTCCATGTGTGTGGCTGTGTAAATCTCTGCATGGATGATTCAAATCAATTTACATGTATGCAGTCAAATACCTCTGCATCTGCTGGTGGAAGCTGGGGGGGTAGCATTGATGTGCAGAATTATTCTTCATCTTTTATAAACCACTTGAGTGTCAAGCTCCCCTTGAAGACAACAGGGGTCCTAACAGGCTGCAGTCATTCAATCCCAGAGCCCGTCACTCATCACCAGGAGTCCCTCTATCTCCTCACTGTTCATATGATGCCCTCTGCTCAGCTGTCTTACTGACCAGCAAATAATGAGAAGTGACAACCAAGGACAACCCTTTGCTCAGCCACAGCCTTGGAATTGAGTCACCATGCAAAATAGAAGCATACTCACAAACGCGCACATGCACACACACTGAGGCAGTCAGATGTAAATTTCCTCAGACAGGCATGTGTGCATACAGGCCTGCACATTTAAAAACTTACACAATCACCCATGTTATAAAATTGTTAATGTGCACATCAGTATTTTCCCTAATGTTGGTCTGCATGATATTTAATAATGCATTTCAGTGCATACAAAAAACATTTGGCTTGCTTACTATTTATTCTATAAACTGCATTACTTAACTTAATTCTTAATAGTAAGTAATGTTAAGTCTGGCAACTGCACATACCGCAGGTTCAGGGACCCTCCCACACAAAAAACATAGTAGACTAAAAACTGCTTTTGATAGAAGTGTTTCTTGGTATCCCCAGCTTCTGTACTAAGCCAAGCTGTTAAACCAGTTTCTCCACTGAATGAATATAGGCAAAATATTTGAATCCATGCTGCTCCAGGCAAAGTACCAAGCTGTTAAGCTGACTCCCTTTGCACTACTAATTCCTGACAAAAGGCAAGCATATTATGCTCCAGTCACACTAGGGAAGACAGTAGTTGGAGACTGACATTGAGGCACAACCTAAATTATTGCCACCATGTGCAATGAAGTTGCGATTTTGATGCCTTTTAAAATGGGTGCTTCGAAGGCTGGGGACAAGGTCTGCAACCGCTCGCAGTCACTTGCTGTCTTCAAAGTGATTTTAGTGGTCAAAAGTGCAATAAGATGGAGTCAGTCTGCTGTCAGTTTGCATTTGAATGTGTTCAACTTCACAATTACTTGCAGTCTGTTTGTGATAATACAGTGATTTACTGTCATAAATTGGTGAAAATCACAGCCAGAACCTTATAGAACCTTATAGAAATTCACAGAAATTCAGAAATTCCTTTTTATATAGTGATGTAGTTGCTGCAGGGTGGCGGTTTAACTGCAAAATGAGAGTGGTGCTCTGCAACTTTATGTGAATATAACCAGAATATGACCATTTGGCAACCATAAGGCAAAGAAACATAGATTTGGGCTCATTGGCGCAGGCTGGCTCATATTGATCACACTACTGTATGTTGGTACAGGCACTTCTTTCTACAGCTTTAACTTTCGCACACATTCATACTCCGGCGGTTGCATCGCAGAGCAACTTGGGGTTCAGTATCTTGCCCAAGGCATTCAGACTGGAGCAACCAGGAATCCAACCACCAACCTTCCGATTAGTAGATGACCTGCTCTACCCAAGAGACGAAGCCACCTATTGCTGCCCAGCAATGACCATAGAAATGCCAACACTTTACATGCTCCATGCTTCAAATGCATGAAATGCATAAAAAGCCATAAATTATTTTATGCAAAGTCATAGAAGAATTTAGAAAATAAAGTCTTGCATCCACAATTTTCAGATAATAACAAAAAGGAAAAAAAAAAACACTTCTTGCTTCACTTTATCACAGTTGCAAACACACACACAAACAGTTCTGAATGGGTTACCCAGCCAGAAGTGGGAGACACTGATTGTCACAAGTGACAATGGGGACTTGATAATTACAACTTACTGCAGAATGTGCTGTACACAGTTCTACCTCTGACGTGTTGAAGTCGGCATCAAACATCTGTGTATTTAAAGTCACTTCAATTCACAGGCTTGTGTTTATTATAGACACCTCTGTATGAGAGACATGTCCATCTGCATCGATATGTTTTTAATAAGGGCACAAATCTTTTCTGCAAAATTTACTCCTAATTATTTCATGTAGTGATGCGGAATGGTTTTTTACCAAACATAATATGGTTATTAAAGTGCTCTTGAAATAAATAGCAGGAGTGCTGTGTGTTTATCTTGTTGATGCATTATTGATCACCCCTCCTATTATTTCTGGCCAAAACAAGAGTTAAGGTGAATCTCGCAAATCTCCCAGGTGCTAAAATTGATACTAATGAAAATGCATCTTATTTATAATGAGACAGTGCTATGGGTCCTTCAAAGGCAAGGTTGGTTATATTAAAAATTTATCAGCGAAAAGTACCTCTCCTACATTGAAATATAATGTGTTGCTGAACTGGTCAAATATGCATTATTCAAGAAACAACTCAGATCATGTTTAGGCAATCTGATGAAAGCGCAAAGCCCGCATCGGTCTGATTTAGTGGTAGCACTGTTAAATGCAAAGTGACATAACAAGGCAATATGGGGGAGCAAAATGCAGTAAAATCACAAATTAATAATGAATGCAGACTTTTGTTTCTGGTGCTGAAATGGGACTTGACATTGTAATTTTGCTTCCTAATTATGGCAGAATTGTGTACTTCTAAAAGCTAGTGCAAATTTTAAAAGCCAGGGAAATTGTTGATACAGGTTTTAATGGCAGAATTTGCAATACCTTTGCATACGCTTTTGGGCACAATTTAAGTAGGAGCCTTTCAAGACACTTAATTTGCGGTGTGGGCAGTCCAGATGATTTAATAAAAAAGAGCAGACCTTTTACTGTTATGGAATTTTGCACTTATAAAATGGCTCCATTTTTCAGAGACATGAAATGAAAAGAAAAATAAATGCTAACCTTTATGGTGAACAATGACTGGCTACACCGAGATCTTGCAGAGACACTGACATAGCCAGACATGAAAGTAGTGAGTCTGGGATGACTTCACAAACTTTAGTGAGCTCCAGCAGTGGCTAGCTCCCTGGGGCACGAAACAAATCGTGCCTCACACAAGCTGGATTGCGTGAGGCCAGAGAGATGCTTGGCCTTGGTACACAGGAGCTGAAGCCTCGAGGGCTGAAACACCAAGCAACAGACAATGATGTCCTCTATCCGTCTCTCTTCTCAAAGCCGATTAGAGTACTGGGGGCCTAGGAGAAGTGACTATATCATCCCTGTCCGTCTGGAGACAGCTTTTTCTCAGCCAAACCTTCAGACAGGGACTGACAAAGCTCTGTGGGATTCAACTCAAATCACACAAAGAGTAGTTCAGTTTAAGACACTTTGCATCAATGCTGTGGGTGGTTAACCTTGAAGGAGAGTCTTTAGTGCCTCAATCAATCAGTCAATATATTGACGAAATTCCAACAAAAACACATTTTTTTTTAATTTGAGTGTCTTTGAAAGCTGGATATATGCTGTTTAAGGTCTGTCTCAAGGAATGACAGATGTGCACAATCAGTGTAGTTTGCTGTAGTAATTGCCAAGTTTTATATTTGAGTGAGTAGAATTCATTTTTCATTGACATCTCTGCTTCCTTCCTTGTCATCTATGGATGTAACTGTCATCTTCAAATAGAACCAAATAATAGAAAGCGCTTAATTCCTGTCCGTCTATCTGCAGTGTTGGCCTGGAGAGGTCCAAAAGCCCTTTTTAATGCTTCATCCAATGAGTGCTACAGTGTAAATACTACTGTGAAAACACCGGGCCACAAATAACTACTGAAATTATATTATACACAATGTTGTAGATATATCTTAGTTTTGTTTTTAGGAAAATTATGAAAACATTTATAAAGAATATGGTAACCATCCCTTAGATTAATTATGTCAGTAATAAAGCAGTATTTTGCTTGACATTAACTTTAAAGAACTCAACAATTTAACTGTATCAAACCAAAGGTCTACCACATGTTTAGCTGCAGTACCGTGATTTCTGTTGGGAGATGGTAACACTGCACAGGCCAGCAGTGCAAATGAGTGTTTTATTATGCATGTGAAGAAAGTTTAATTTGCAAAACAGGAGGTCCAAAAGAAAGAAGGCTGTTCTACTGTACTGGACAGTTCTCCCAGCATAGCAGAACAATCAGGGATGCCAAAAAGACACCAAATGCATCACAAAATCCACAGTACCACAGAGAACATTAGATAACAGTGAGGTGCTTTGTCATCACAAAGCATCTAGAACAGTTAACACTTGTTGGGAAGCTTTCACTGCACAAACTTTAATGTAATCTATTGTCTCTCCTCTCTTACACTCCAAAGGTGCCTGCTGTGGTGTGTGTGGGTCTGTTTCATTGTGAGAAATTGAGAAAGCAGAGCTGAGTCACAGTGAACTGAAATACATTCATGTACATAGATAACAGGAGACTTACCTGGACTTGAATAAGCTCTCAGACAACTCACGGTTTGCTCAAGTTGCTTTTGATGGACTGCTGCAATACATGTAAGTTAGCTTCACCTTGCTAGCTGATGGGATTTGCTCCTAAGTTTGTTATGTATCCCTTTTCTTGAGACGTCGGTACAGTTCCATACAGAAATGCTCACCCATGGTGTTTACAGCTCATTTTGCCCATGATGTCTACTAGGGAAACATCATATTTGCAAAATCAAAATGCTTAATTTTCATTGGAGGGTGCCTGAAATGGCATTTTCATTTAATTAAAACAATGAAGTCGAACGTTAGGCAGTCCTAATATAGTTTTAATCTGCAGGGTTTTTTGAAGGCTGGTATTGGTGTTTGTATATGTGTTTGCATAATAAAGGGAACAGACAGCTACAAATTGCTTCATAGCAATTGCAAGAATTTTTTTGTTGCAGAAAAGAGTGAGTAAGAAAATCTGAGAGGCAACAAAGAGTTATCGCTGTCACGGATGATAAGCCAAGAAAGATTACCTGAAAATCAGCAAAAGTGATTTTTACCACTTGTAACAGCCTGACAGGAGAAAGTGTGACTGTGGCTGAAAGACAAGCTACACTAATTGGTTTTACATATTACCATTGGCCACGTTTCACTTAGGGGGTGGTGTGGAGGTTAGCACTGTCACCTCACAGCAAGATAGTCCTAGCTGACTGGGACGCCTCCAGTCCTGTGTGGATTTTGCATGATGCCCGTGTGCTTGAGTGGGTCTACTCTGGGTCCTTAGCCTTCCTTCAACAGTCCAAAAACATGCATATTAGTTTAATTGTTGATTCTAAGTGGCTGAAGGTATGAGGCACACTCATACCTACAGTGACCTTTGTGACTGTCTTTCTTTCTGTTTGTCCTGTGACAATCCATCCAGAGACTAATGCTATCACCTATGCCCCCAGTACCCATCCAGCACCTTGCGACTGCTGGAATAGCCGAATTAGATACGCAGAAGAAAATGGAGGCTGTATGTTTCACCAATGTTCAGCAATGAGGACTTTCTTAATCTTTGATTAATAGTAGCTCAAGAGTAACATTCACAACAATACTACCTTTACTGTTAATCTGTTAATTGAGACATGGATTGTCTACATGACTCAGCCAAAAGATGCTGCGCTTGTACTCTAATATCCAGTCTGAACTGCTGAAAAATATGTCCCTGACATTTACCCTATATTGTAATAGTTAAGAAAACTTAAATACAAACACAAACAAAGCATTTTCAAACCATAAACCTAAAATGAATTAAAATCAAAAGCTCAAAAACAAAAATAAAAATAAGCTAATAAAAGAAATGCGTAACTCTAATAATTCTGCTCAGAACTTTCAAGGTGAATTGATGTTATAACTTTGGAAATTTCACAAAATCTAAACTCTACGTGGAACACTGGGCTGATTATTTTGCCACTTTAAGGTGGTTTCCTGATTGCAGGAGAATGTGAATTAGAATGAACTGATTTCATCACCTTTTTAAATTCCCGACTTATCCAAGCCGCCAGGCTGTCTTTCACAATAGTCGGTACTTGACTGCTACAGTAACTAACTGTAGCTTTCACATGTGCTGGCAACTAAAACAAGATCGTTCCTCAACTTACAGCATCTTGAATGCCAAAAAGGAAAAGTTTCTGTTAACTTTTAAAAAATCAGTGCAAAACAAAGCAATTTAAATTTTTAAAAGTTAACAGAAACTTTTCCTTTTTGGCA
>VUQK01044264.1:42839-54371 GCA_015106715.1 Bujurquina vittata
AAGATCGTTCCTCAACTTACAGCATCTTGAATGCCAAAAAGGAAAAGTTTCTGTTAACTTTTAAAAAATCAGTGCAAAACAAAGCAATTTAAATTTTTTTTAGAATAAACCCTCTCTGCCTGACTCTTACTCTGTCTCTTTGCTCATCTGCTTGTCTATCTGATGTGCCTATCTAGAAATAACTTGCATAATAGACAAGACCAAAGCAGTCCCCTGGTCTTTTGTTCCCTCTCATGTTGTTCTTACAGCAAAGACGGAATAGCAAAACCATTCTGCTTTGTTAACACTCCAATCAGGTTTGCAATACTCTGTTCTCAAGAAAATATTGACCCTGCACTCACTCTCTTTGTCTGGCTTGTTCAATGTAACCTTTATCCTTTTCTTTTTGTTGATATCTCTATCATACACTCACATACACAGAGAGCGAGGGGGAGAGAGACGGCTGTCCAACCAAGGTCCATCATCAAACTTGGCACACACACACACACACACACACACACACACACACATCATATTAATATTATATAAAGTACTTTGTAAAATGAACAACAACTGGGGTGTGGGGTTCTCTCTTTCAAACACACGTCATACATGACTTAACTGCGCGGAAGAAAAGCTGGTTTTAACACGACATGCGATGTATAGTCGAGAATGCCTCCTTGCTTCCCATCCAGTAACACCACAGTAATTGAAAGTACAGACAGGAAAAGGCAAAGTGTTCACCGGAGGAAGCCCTGCTGCCAGTTGTTTCAGGAAATGACCGTGCAGCACAGATAGAAGTGTCAACCTAATCAGACCTGAAAAAGCATGGCTCACCTAACAGATGGACAAGCCACTGTCTTGGAGGGTGCTTGAGTTGTGTTTTACTAACACACCGAAACCTTGCATGATACGTAGATTTGCATCTGTTTACAGACATAAATTAGCATACCACTTAGGTTTGAGATTTCAAACCCGTTTAAATTTGTTTCTATTGTATTTCTGGAGTTTCACATATTGTTTCTCCTTATTTACTGTTATATACAGTATGTACTCTTACAATTGATGGGCATTTTAAAATTATTTTCTGTGAGTAAAAGATTAAGGCTTCAGACTGCTCTAAATGATTATTTTCTGGCAGTTTTTCTCCTGTTGGCTAGATATGAAGGAAAGGAAATTGAGTATCTTAATAATAAGGTCTCAGCTGTTATTGTGACCACAGCTTAAATGAAGGGTGGCCTTAAAGATGAAAAAGGTGAACAGAGGTGCTAAACCCAGGCCCAATAGAAGCCAGATAAAGATTATTCTGAATTGTGAATCATGCTGACCTACCTCGGTACAGGGCTGGAATTTATTCAAATTCAGCTTGCCGTATTGAAATTGACACCTCTTCACAATGGGTGTAGAGTTGAGGCTGGTGTGCAGCTTCAGCAGTCTGAGTTACACAAGCTTTTTTTCTGAATGTTGGATTTAGATCAGTAGAATCTCCTGTTGACATTTTATTCTTTTTTTTAAATGCTTTTGCAGTCTTTTCTGAAAAATCACGTTGCAAGGCTCATACATTTTGCTTTAGGTCACATTGTTTGTCACAGTCTTTTTTTTTTCTGGAGGCACAGCCCTTAGATAGCAGTTAGGGACACTTTTATGGCAAAGTTTGATTTGATTTACAGGAGGTGTTTTGACATTAATTGCTAAATAAAAAGTCAGTATAATATGTCAGGTAGTACAGATTTTGCAGTTGTCTTCAGAATATTTAGTCTTATTGATCTAGCTTCATGTGTTAATTGTCTTGTTATACTGCCACCTTACTACCTTTCAGCTTCAACTACTGTTAATCAACTTTCCTTCAATGTTGGGGGACTTTTATAGCAGTACAAAACAATAAGTAGAAGGATTAGAGTGCATGGCCCATCCGCTAATGGTACTATTTCATTCCATTTAAAAGGGCAATATTCAACCCAGCTGTTTAAATAAGCATTGCTAATGTACCTCTGGGGCTTGGTGATGGGCATTATCTACCAAGCGGGGCTCCATCTGGCAGAGGCACACTGATTTTTATTTGTATTCCCCTACTGTTTTCACTCAGGTTTGCTTTATAGAGAATAGGGCAACAATACCATAGCTCTGCTGTGTAGTTTGAGGATCACAGGGGTTCTCTTCTGAACAAAACAGTGCCTGAGCTACGTCTGATGTATACTGCTTCCCCAACTTGTCCCATAAAAACAAATCAAGACTGTCTTTCCTGTCATTCAAGCATATTTGTGTACACTGAAACCATGCAAATCAGTGATTGGAAACAAGAGGCAATTTCTCTAAAGACTGGCATTTGACTTCCACACGAGATCTTGTTTGTCAGGGAGACGTGGAGAAGATTGCAAGCCTCTGAGCAGGGATGCCGCATCTGTGCTTGCTCAGCTGCAGGGGTTAGAGCTTGCTGCAATCCAGGGAACCCGAGGCTGGGATGATGGGCTTGTGAGGTCTGTGTTCAGCTTGGTCAGTTTGTCTCTGACTTCAATCTTCAGATTCTCCGTTAGGGGAATTTAATTTGCATCACACGCCTCACCACTTTATCCTCCTATTTTATCACAGCATTTTTAGAGGCATCACCCCTTCTGACTGCTCTTGGTCTGGTTTGAAATACACGTTGACATTTATGCTTTAAGATGGAACGCACTGGTGAAAGCAATGCCTCAGCTATTTTGTCTCAAAAGCGAAATATCATTTTCAATTTTTTATGATTCTATGCACTGTATATTGTGGCCCAGCTCAGTTACACAGGAAGGCAGACACAGTGTCAAAATTACTTAACCCACTGGAGAGCTGATTCTGACCCAGTCTGTCAACACAGTCAGAGGTATGCCTCCTCCCTTTCCATCAGTTTGCCTTTCACAGAGAAGAGGCTGCATAAGGGAGATGAACCAGCATCAGCTAACCTACAGTAATTGGACATGAAATGCTGTTGGCCTCTAGCTATTGCGGTCCAAGTTGATTGTGTCTTGCCATTACAGATTATCATCTCTTGATTGGGGATAGGTGAACATGGATTATCGTTGAGGCTTGACATTATAATAAACCTCCTCTTTCTGGCAGTTGAAATCTGTGCATGTTGGCCCCATCCTGTGTTCCCTTATACGATTGGAGAAATCGTTTTCAAATTTCATCACACCTCGTGCATACAGTACAGTCCCAGGTTTCCTTCATGCTTTCATAAAGTGCTCATCAAGCGTACTACAGAGAAGACAAGCACTCTGGGTGTTCAGCTTCTGCTGTCACTAGCTTGAAAAGAAACGCTGCAGAGTGCTTAGAGGCTGTGGGGTTATTGTACAAAAGCAACTGACGAGCACTACTTGCGTATTGATTGCAAATCTCACCAGCATCCAATTTTCCAAAATAAATGTGCAAATATTACAGCCCTCTCTCATGCTCATGCATGTGTCATGTGGTGTTGTTTTTGATGAATAAAAGATGACACAATTATCTCGTGTTTCAGTTCACAGCTTGTATGTTGCAAGTTTTATGAAATTGGCTCAGGTTCCAGTCATCTGTAGAAAACATGTAACATAGCTTTATTCTGGTCCTACTCATTTCACCCACACTGCACAAAACTGGAAATGCTTGGACAGTGGCAATTTTCTTTGGACAAGACCATTTTTTGCATCTGTCTCAATATCCTATTTCCAAGCAAATCCACTTGACCAGTCATTTTCATTTTGATATATTTTCCTCTTTTAGTACATGCTTACAGTAAGTGCCCAACAAAATATAGTAAAAAAAAAAATCTAATCAAGGCAGCTTCTGATTTAGATTAATGGGGCTTCGTTATTAGTAATACAATTCACAAATACTTGTTACAAATAATAAAGTACCAGAGTTGCTATATGCATTTCTTTCATTCATCATGTGGTGCGATTTCTTGGATGAGTCCTGGAATGGAAATGCTGAACAGATTACGGATCTGACATAATTAAGATAAAGCTTATGACACAGCAGTGGACTCTAACAAAGAGCAAAGACCTTTGCAAAGAAATTAAAACATTTTACACTGATTAAAAGTTTGGAAACATTTTTGAAGCCTTCACAGTTTTGATCTTTGAATGGTTTCTTTACAGTAAATTTGTGCAATAGCCGTGCACTACTTTTGGATATTATAAGCCAAAATATAGACAGTGGATAGTGGATAAGATATTTTTTTTTTGCTGTATCTGTATCTTGCCTGCACAGGTGTTACTGTCACACCTCTTTCTCAAGACTGCACTGGGGATGGCACTTTTCAGCTGTAGGAATCAGAAGACCCCAACATAAAGAAATGCACTGTTTGTATTTTTAAGGAATGAAAACAGTTAAACAGAAACTTTTTTTTTACAAGTAACTTGATGAGAGAGCAAAAGTTTCTCTTACAGGAAAAAGATAATGTAGACTGTGATTATATGGTATTCTTGAAGCTGCTCAGATTTAAATATTCAAGAGCAGGAACAGTCCCTACTTACCTTATTTGTCTGCCGTAGCTGCCGATGAATGCAGTTGCATCACTGCTATTGGTAATTTCCACTTAATATACATTTTTTTCCCAATAAAAGAATAATGGCACTATAGGAATCCCTGTCAGAGACTGGTACTTTTCAATTAAGTGACAAACGTATGTTTAAGTATCTTAGATTTCAAAGTCCAAAGACATGCAGTTAGTGAGGTTAATTGGTGATTCTAAAATTGCCCATAAGTGAACATCAAAATTGTGGGGATTGATGTTGTAGAGGCCTGCCTTTCATTCATTCATTTGTTAATTAATTTATTCATTTAACCCGTTTTTCTTCTCTTTTCCCCTTTGCCTGATATTGCTCTGAGTTCATAGGAGTAGTGATGCATGCTAACCAGATGGAATAATTACCCAATTTCAAGTTTGCCATTTTGCTGCAGCCTAGACCACCACAATGTAGACCAATGAGCTGACAGATTACACCAGGAACAGTGTGATAATGTATTTTAATCTCACCTGGGGAGTCCTGTATGTCAACTAAAAGATTTTACCATTAGTCTGATTGACAGATGACATAATCTCTTGATGGATAGCTTTGAAGCAGGATGTCAGTGTTGTTGACAACAATTATGGCTTAGTTTCGTCTGTACGGGCATCTTTGTGTGAGTGTAGGCCCGTGTGTTCAGTGAGCGTGCCACTTGGGCATCAGAGAGTGATGAGGCATAGAAAGTATTAGACATGTGATCAGTAGGGCTGTTCATCTCTCCATTTGGGTGAGTGAAATCCTGAGGGGCAAGTGTAGTGTGGATACCCCCCTGGGAGCCCAGAGTACCGCAGCTTCTCAGTGCTTGCCTTTGTAGGGCTATTTAATGTTCACACATAAGAGGGACTGATGCAAAAAGAAAGGCCCAAACAGAGTAGATTTTGTTTCATATCACTCTCTTTCTTTCTGGATCTGCTCTACATTGCATACAATCTTGTGCCGTCTCTTCTACTTTCCACTATAAGTCTTTCCTCACTTGCTTATACAACCCCTCCTCTTCCTGTTGAGCATTTCATTATGCAGTCGTTGAATATACTGCAGCCAATTGTGCCAAAGGAGTTGGTTTGCTATAATATGAAAATCTGACCTCATCTTGCCGAGGTCACGGGCAATAAACACCTGACAAGAGGGTGGGCCGACAGAGCTTCAAATTCTAATTTTCTCTTAGCATCTTGTTGGTTCGAAGTGTTACCAGGGTCAGTTTGCTTTACCCTCCCTGTGGTCAGTTTGAGCCAGAAGAGTGTGGAGCATTTTATTTCCAGGCCTCTGCCTTCCTCCCTTAGCATCCAGATTTATTGATATTGACCTTTTGCTGAAATTAAGCGTGTAGATCCCTGAGCAGCGAGAGCAAAGTTTAAACCAATTAAAGAGCACTTCACCAATCAGCAAGTCAAGGCTAGATCTGTCTCACAGGCTGGCCTGGTAAAATTAAAATCATTTGCACTGTATCAAAACCTGTTCACAGGGGCAACACTGCCTAAGTAATCTGATTAAGCGAGTCATCTAAGAAAGAGCAAAGGATAACCTTGAGTCTGTAAACAGTGTGACAGCAACGATAAAGAATATGAGCACATAGTCCCCACAAGGGATCTATATAAATATATTAAAAAATGATTCCTGTCTGAATGCAAAACAAATGTAATTACATTAATTAAGACAGTTAAGCATAAACATAATTGTTTGCGCTCCAAGTGACTCTTTATTCTCTCTTTATAGAAACAGAGGAGCAGAAACCGTGATGTTTGAATAATATGACGGGCCATCAAAAGAAACATTCTTAGATAAAACGTGTATTTCTAACCCTCTGTTTCCGTGCGCATTCTGAATTTGCACATAAAAGAGCTGAATGGGAATGTTAGGAAGCAGTATCGTAAAGGGAGGGGTGAATTGAGGCAGGACTGAGTAAACGCTAATGTATATAGAGATTATGAATGAAGCGCCAGTAATTCCAAGTGAAGCTCGTTTAAATGTCTGTTTGACTAATTGTGCTTTTACTGTACATATGTTTAAAAAAAAAAAGCTATAGCTGTGTAATCTGTACCTGTACAGTAGCTGTTTCTCTCAAATTATTCAGTCAGAATCTGTCTAAAATTGAATTTATCTTCAAACAAGCCAGAAAATAAATCAGTGTTTCTAAATTAGTTTGTACCCATATCACTCTTGAAAACCGTGCAGAGATCTTTTTTTGTCCGACGCGAGTTCCTGCTCAAAGTGAATAGTTCAAGTATGCTGTTGTCTTTTTCATTGTGTTCACAAGTGATTGTAGGAGTAGTGTGAAATTGACAGGATTGGTGTTTCGAACCTCACCTGCAGGTCGGGCCAGTGATTGTAAGTGTTTTGTCATTGTTTAAAGTTGTTTAACGGTGTGTCTCTGCTGGGCGTCTGGGTTCAAGGGTTTTTAAAGAGCTTAGAAATCTGGAAGGAGCTCGAAAATAAGTTGTTGCTACTTTTACCTTTTTGGGGAAAATGTAGGCAGTAGTGACAATGGGACAGTGCTGTGCTGTAAACAGCAGATGCAACCCTTCAACCTTCTCACTCTGTGGTTAGAGTGCTGGCTAAGAGCCTAGCAGCCACTTTCCAAAATAATTCTGTTAGTTCCCATTTTCACTGCTCTGACGGTACTTGTTGTCTTTGAAGATGAGTCCAAACTCCTGTGTCCTTCATTTGTATCAGTCTTTCCTCAAACATCAATCTTGTCATTAGGCCTAAGCTGTTTTTAAAAACTCTTGCCTTGCTTTCCTCACGTAGATCTTCTTCTTTAGTAGCTCTTGAATGTTTGGAGTAGACGGCACTACATGTGTAGGGTCATGTATATATTTGTGTCTTACCTTTTTTGCCTATCCCTATGCAGCCCTGTTTGTTCGTTTAGGTGTTGTGGAGCCAGTTTGAACTTTTCTATTCTGCTCTAAGGCCCAACTGCTCCCCAGGTGATGGCTGTGTGTGTTCTGCATACAAACAAACCTGTCACTCTGAAAGACACAGTGTACAGTTAAGCACAGTGCCCTGCTTCTGTCAGATTACAGGGGCACCTTTAGCAGTGCAATGCAAACGGAGAAAGGAACATGAAATTGTGCCTTAAGTGCATTTTGATTGCAAATAGGGTCCCAGAGTTGTATTGGAGTCTCTTTTAGGGCCAGCAGGAGGCCCTGCTCCACAACGCAGCAAAGCTCTGCCTCTTGTTCTCATCAAACTAGTGTGGCCTGCCTTATGTATGTGCATATTTATATCCATTTGCATTTATTCATGAGTTTATTTGTTCCCTTTAATATCATGAGAAGCTGACTTTTGGTGGTGGACGTGGCTGTGAAAAATCCACTGGAATTGGATCTTTTTGACTCGCATTGAATTTATTTTCATATTATTAATAAAACAGCACTGTTTTTTTTGCTTTAGTCCTATGCATTCTGAAAAATGGTTAAACATTTTTTATCTGTATTTATTGAGACACTATCATAAACAGAATAAAAAAAAAATAAAACTACAACATGTAATTTCTATATTTCTATACTTTTCTTAAAACTGATGTATGCCAGTATGCTAATATTTCACACACCTAGCCACATACAGACGACAAGTGTGCAATTTGGTAGCTGATTTTATGAGCAAATGCATTAGAAACAAAAATAAAACAAATAAAAATATTGCCATGACTTCATTGAAGCCGATGTGTAGGACAGATCATATTATGCAAGCATGAATTAGAAGCCAAAATCAGTGACAAGGTAAGCCTAGCATTAGCTGCAGGCCTTCTTTTGAGAGTTATCTTATGCTGTTTAAAAAAAACATAAATAGTGCTCAAAGCGTCCATTGTCTGAGGGAGATACTCCTATGGTCACAGTTGATCCATTTTAGATTATTTCTCCTAAAAATGGTCCCCCCAGGGAGGTGCTCTAAGTGGGCCATTGATCATCTGTTGTGATCTGTCCAATATAACTGGTCATCACCTTATGGAAAGTAGAGTTATGGGCCAGAAGAGCAATCAGCTCTTTTCACACCAGAGCCCTGTACTCCAGGATTTGGTGTTAGTAAAACACATTACAGTTGAAAACAAGTTTCACAGTAAAACCTAACCTGTTCTGGAGTGGGTTATCTTTGAGATAACAGATCAATACATATAAATATTACTGTATACTGACTGTTTAGGAAAATTCCATCACTGCTCAAGGAAGACCAGCATGCATATTAAGAGGGTCTCTAGGGCAAGAGTTTTTACAGAACCTCTTAACCCTTTGACTTTGCTTGACGAGCATCGATAGAGAGATATTGATTCTCAGATACTGGCAAAAGCACTAAGGCCTTGTACTTGCCGACACTATAAGAATTAAAAGTAGGCCTACTTACCGGTTTAAGTTATGTTTCATATTCGTTCTGTATGTGCTCCAAAAACCAATTAGCATCAGCAGAGTTGCAGCTGAAAAAATAAGGTTTAAAAATGGGGCAGTGATATGGATCAACCTATTAACCTTTTGTTTAGATTTGTTAACTTGTTCTTCCTGTCCATATGTGTGATGGGTCATTTGGTGCTAACACTGCCATTCTTTAAATAAACACAATAGAAACTAGATTTAGAAAACTAGTTTTGTTTTACTAAGTTAATAACTACCATAATATGACAGTATAGCATGAATGTGATTGCTGCCCATTAACCAAAAGATACAAGTGTGCTGAAAAACACACATACACACACATCTGCAACAGTGATGGCAAATGAACAATACAAAAGGCAGACAAATGGCTGGAGAATGCAACACGACAGAAGCAGCAATGATGTGAAGTGACAGAGCTTCCCTTTTACTGTACTTCCCGGATTTGTTTGACTGATATTTATTTTTGAAATCTTCTGAAACACAAGTTCTCTTTGGGTATGGCTCTACAAAATAGATGGCTTTTCGATTTTTGACCTTATGTATTGCCTTGCAAATTCTTCTCAAACTTAGTATTCGTTGGGCAAAGGTCTGTAAAATGTTGCAGACAGATTTTCATTTTTTTACTTTATTCAATTTTTCGTTTTAAATGATTAAAATGTGTAAAATAAATAATCAGCTCAGTGATGGTTGATCTACAGCCACATTAGTTTCCATTCCAATATGTCACTTATTATTCAAGTTAAACATTTGACAGTGGAGCTCTGTCGGTCGCCTCGGCTCTTTCCTTCACGTTTTCACTTCTTTGGTGAAGGGTGAACACCTGCTACTCCTCTTCTGCCTTTGCCGTAGCGCTGCGTGGCCGGTCTCTTGCCACATGAGTAAAACGGGATTAGTTAGAAGGGAGATGCACTTGTTCCATGCGGGAACGTGGCGGCTTCCACAAAACGGCACCCAGTCCGATGTATTTTTAATAGATTAATTATAAGTTTATGAGACTGCATCAAAATCTTGGAAGACATAATTACACACTAATCTGTCTATATTTATGAGTACAATATCCTTTTTTTCTGTTAAATAGCTGTAGCTTTAAATCCTAGTTGATTCTTACATGTTCTCAGAAGAGCAATTTACTGCTATCTGCTTAGTTTAACAAAAACAAAATGGATTTTGTTTCCATTAAAAATCGGGTCATTAATTGACGGGCATAAATAATTGCAAAAACAAGTACTTGTTTAACAAATATTGAATGATAACACTCACATGGTAGATATTAACTGCTAATAAGCAATTACCAGCACAGTTGCCAGTTATAATTTGGAATGGGACTCTGGTGGTGGTGGGATGGGAACATAGCCAATAATGTGCAAAAAGTGCTATGTTATATTCATTATAGCAATATACTATTGAACTCCGAATCTGTCTCAAGTAAGATAATAAGCAGTGTTGTTTAAGGGTCTGGGAAAATTAAGACGTTATTAACAGCTTTGTAAAAATGGACACATTTAACTGCGTTGTGTCACGTGTAAATGCATGCAAGTCCCACTTTAGAATTGCATTATTTGGTGTGCGTTGGTGGTCTGTGAGAGCACTACACAACAAACAAACTTCATCTCTTAATCATTTGGCAAAGTACAGATAATTTTCTCTTGATGAGGAGACAGTCTGTTTCATCTTTAATAAGTCCTAATCTCATTACAAGTTTGGCATTTGGACTTTTCAATTTGGAATATTTTGAAATTGTAGCATAAAATATATGAAGCAAAACTGAACACAGACAAAAGACATTTTATGATTTTTGGAGAGGTCTCCGTGTGTGTGTGCACATGCCTCACTCGATTAAAGCCATCCTAGCTTTCTTTTTGCAAAAATCTGCTCTGTAATGTTTGTTTATATTTATTTTCAGACTTTTTCTTATGAAAAATATTGTTTAACCTATGAGTGCATTGGATTGGCTTTGTGGGTCCTCTTACTTGGCCTTAGATTTGTTCAGGCATTGTGAGAATGTGAGAAAGACTCAGCTCAGCATTGATGATATCGATGATAACATTTAGCTTAGTGCTAGAAATACAGCCTCTAAGATCTGTGAGCATGCAGTAATGGCAGTAATACAAGTAGCATTGCTGGATATTATTGAAGAGAACAAAATAACAAAGAGCTGACTTACTGCATTCAGCTCAGATTTTTTTTTCTTTTCTGATTTAGACTTCAGGATACTTTAACAACCTTTCAATCTCATGTTCAAGAAGACACTATTTCATTTGATGTCAAAGCAGGAAGCAGGTCAAAGAGGAAAAATAAGGTGGAACTCATTCTTTCAGTTGTGCACATCAAATAAAGCAGATCAAAGACAAACATTAAGAACAGAAATTCATCTCTGAACTTTCTCCTCACTGTAAGTGTGTGTGTGCACTCCTGCATGCCTGTCTGTTCCTGTGTGTGTGTGTGTGTTACTTTTATTTCGCTGACACTGATAGAGATACATCAAACACAAATAAAAATGTTTCTTGAAGATGTTTTGTCTTTAACATTTAAAAAAAAAACATGAAAGTGATCACATCTATTAGCCTACAGTGGGATATGACTGTATCATGCTGAACTTTTTTTTTTTTTTTTTTTAAGGTTTCCAACTTTCCTGTTCTTTTAAATTTTTTTTTTTAAGGTTTTTAATT
>VUQK01044267.1:15769-35002 GCA_015106715.1 Bujurquina vittata
GTGGATGAGGGGGGGGGTGTTGGGAGGGGGGGGGGGGGGGGGGGGGGGGGGGGGGGGGGGGGTGGGGGGGGGGGGGGGGGGGGGGTATATCAGGGGAGGGTTTACTTTTGTCCATCAAACTGCCAGAGAAACTCACATGCATATTATAAATTGCAGGCATCTCTTCCTCCATCTCTGCCCATATGACCTGTCACAGTGTACACTCAAGGCTCACTAAAATTCACTGGTTGCTGATAGGTCCACTTATTCTAGAACTAGTTGCCATGTCTTGCATTGATCTTTGCTCACACACAAACTTGGCATACATGCACATACACCTACACACACAGAGGGTGATCTCTCAGCTCAGCCCCAAGCCAAGCAGGAGGAGACATTTGGAGATATCACGAGATTTCCTACCAGTAATAATAATAACGTGATGAGTGTAAAAAATATAAGTATCCTCGTCTCTCTATGAAGGGGTGTGGCAGCGGAGCCGATAGTCAGCCATCCTCACCATTTATTCAACACAACCTGCTGCAGCGGTGGAGTCATACATTACTCTACATGTCGCAGCTTCCATTCCCACCCCAGGCTGCTCTCTCCATCACACACTGATTGTGGTCAGTTTAGCCAGAGAAGGGCGATCACACGCACTCAGTCGTGGGAAAAACGCCGGATAAAGGTGGCAATAACGCCCATTGCACAAACATAGGCGCCCCCCCCCCCCTCTCCCCTGCAAGCCATGTGATGTTGGACGATTGTAACTGGCTTCATACAGTTTCCAGCCTTTAATGCGCGCGTTTCCGACGCCAGCATGTAGAAATATTGATTTAAAAAGTTAGAAACAAGTGCCTGTAATAACGAGTGGCAGCTTGACTGAATTGGAAACATGGCGGAGGCTGCTTTTCTCCGGCCAGTGCAACGTAAGTTGGGTTCCCAGCCGCTCCGTGAACTCTCCATACCTTTGTGACTCCGCACTCAGCACACGCTGAATCCTGCGGCTTCAAAGGCCAAGAGAGAGGGAGAAAGAAAACTAAACTCACCGGGCGACCCCCTGCTGCAACCATGTGGTCCACAAAAGTCGCCAAAAACCGACGCGACGCAACCAGAGAAGTCGCCAATTAAAGACCCCACAAGTTTCGTTAATTCAAATGAGCATCACGACGACTGAAAGCCCGCATATCCATTCAGAAAATCACGCAGCGCAGCCACAGAGCGTGGAGAGAGGCTGGGACGCGGTCACACACAGCGGGCAGTTTGATTAAAAAGCTTGGTCGGAGAGGTCAAGCAGATCTGCTGCTGGACGGGGGGGTCACCAGATTAAAGCGATTACAGGGGGTGTAAACCTACCTTCAGATCCTCTGCTGGGGCATTTCAGGCAAGTCAGCCCTGAGAAGATGCACATTAGCCGGCAGCCCCGCTCCTCGGCACTAAAATATCCTGCGCGTTGAGGGAAATTTCCAAGTGGCCGTCAGTGTGTGAGTAGCAGAGGTATCGTGTGTATGTGTGTGTGAGTAAATGGGGAGGGGGGGAGAGAGATAATCCTACGGTGGGGCAAAGAGGAAATGCGTCATTATTAATGGCCCAAACGTTTTGTAGTCCATTTGGTCAAAGTTATACCCAGCTACAAATTAAATCGGATTACGTGTTGGTCATTGATGTAGCATTAATTTCACATGTGTTTTTTTTTCCTTTCTGATCTTTATTTTTAATAAAAGATGCGCACTGATGTGCTAAAACAAGTAAAAACAAAGAAAGCAGAAAAAAGAAGGGAAAGGTCGCGCAAACATCCCCACCTGCTCAAATATTTTGAAAGCCTAGAAAAGCTGATCGTTTGTTTTATTGTAGTTTGGGCGGTGACCTGCCATATATGCTCTGTCATAAAGGAGTGAGAACTGGGAAAACGCTAATAAAGACCCTCCCCTCCTGACATGCTCAGGAAATATAAGAAGATAAATATGCAGATGGTGATGTGCAAACTCCACCACATGAGCCAAACGTCCAAAATAAAATCAGCAGATAGTGTGCCAGCTTTTACTCTCTAATAGGATTCAAGCTTATAGGACTGCTACCTTTACAAGAATGCACCGTAGATGTTCTCCATCACCTCTCCATTTTGGACCAGTCTTTCTGTAAAAAAACAACCTGTGAGACCTCAGATTTATTTTCTTAGATTAAACAAAGGTCCCCCGCAGCCCCAGACAACTGTGGCATCTATGTCCCAATAGCACTGACTGAAGAACTATGGATTAAGGCAACCTAAGCCAGTCAAAGGGTCCAATCTGGCATTCTGATTTACTTTGCTATGTCTGAAGACTGAAGAAAAAGAGGCCATCACTTTAGACTTTTCACTGTATTTTGACCTGGGGTGCATTGGACTACAGGAGAATATCTCCAAGTGGTTATCTGCTAATTTCATCTGAGCCAGAGCTCTGAATCATCGTTTCTCAGCTTTCTTGCTGACATAAATATCCCCCACAGCCTGCCATACCACACTGAAGTAAGGTTCTGTGCCAGCATGTTTCTTCGTAATAACAAGCTGAATGGTTAAAAGCTAGGAAATATTAAACTTCCAATTTTCAGTTATGCAACAGCAGTTCAACCCACTTCAGACTAAACTGGGCTGTACGTGTCCCATGATCTAAAATGATGAACACCACTGATATAAGGCATTTGGGAAATGAGACCTAGCAGCTATATAAAAGTGAGACTGAAACTGAGACAACTAAAGGAAACTTTATACAGAATTTAGGTGTTGTACCTTGCAGGGGCCATTTGGGTTAAAACTGAACAAAAATATAAGTTGAGGGATTGGAAGCAGTTGTTCCACATGCTATAAGTGGACAGCAGGTTCTTGTTGTCAGGGCACAGTTGGGTGAAATGCAAACCCAAGTGGAGGGAAAAGCTCAAAGATGTTGACCCCAGCTGGAGAAGGATAACTACGGCTGAATACCAGACATTCTCAGAGCCGTTAACACCGTCTGTCTCACACTGAGGTCCATCTGCTCCTGTAATCTCTATACATCCACACCGCTCCAGCTTAAATCACCAGGCATGTTAACAACCATTACAAAATAAAAAAAATGTTCAGGTGGGAAGGCTTTTGTTGCTGTTCATGATTCATACAATTCAAACACCAAACTAGGGTCACAGAACAAGTTTTAACTTTGTAATAAAAGCTTTTTGTTATTAATTCTGGGATATTTTCATGTTGTCATTTTGCTTTCTTCAAGCACCCACAGGAATGGAAGAGGAGGAGGGGAAATCCTTTCAACTATAGCAGACCTACCACAATAAGAGCCATCTATCTGTGGCACTTTTACTTCAATTAAGTGCATCTATACTGAAAAATATGATACAGGGAATCACAACAAACAGACTACTTGGCAGGCATGTAATATGCTATTAACGCTGTGCTGAATTAATTGCAATGAGCCAAAGCAAAACAAATACATAAATGCTTCCACTATACATGTAATCGCCTTCAGGCCTGCTGAGCGCGCATGTAAACTAAAATCAGCCAAATGCTGCCATCTTATGGCAAAACACATGCAGTACATTTATCATAAATTAACAGATTAAAGAATGCAGAAACAAAAGTGTGTTGCTTTGTTTTAGATGTTTTGAGTGGGTTTGAAGCTGAAATATAAGATTAAGAACAAACCTCTTAAAAATATTGCCCCGCCCCTCCAAAAGGGTTTGTATATAGATTCAAAGATTTCAAATCCAAATTCTGAAACCTTAGATCCATCATGCTTATTAACAATAGTTGATACAACAATGAATAAGAAATGTGATATTAGGTTTTACTTTCAGGTGAAAGCATTTTGAAATAAATACCGCACAAGTTAATAGAAGTATATGCAAAAAAGTCTGCATCTGTACAAGCAAAAAACTTTTTTAATCAAGAGATAAAGCTTT
This sequence comes from Bujurquina vittata, assembly GCA_015106715.1. Classification (NCBI taxonomy): domain Eukaryota; kingdom Metazoa; phylum Chordata; class Actinopteri; order Cichliformes; family Cichlidae; genus Bujurquina; species Bujurquina vittata. Next base: position 19,673 of record VUQK01044267.1, read on the forward strand.
TAACAGTATTTTGCATATTGCAGAAAAATAAATTTAGTCATGAAGCACACACAATTTGAGCAAGTCCCAAATTCCCCTTAAATCTGTGCTTAACAGGTGCTGGAACAAAACTAGTAAAACATCCAATAGTCTTCCTTTAAATTTATGCTTTAATGTTCTCAGTCTTCTTCTGGCACGCCTGACTCCAAAAGGTGAAAAACGTTTCCACACCTCACTCCACAATTTGAAAAAATTCATTGATAATAAAAAAGGGTCCAAGTTGCATTTTTTTTAAAGGTCAACGTAACGACAACACTTTTATTTTAATATTCAGTCAACCATTTTTCCCCCCCTGGTTGTCCCACCTGCAGTGGCTCTGCAGTCTAGAAGTGGGAGAACCACTGACTCAGAAATAAACAAATAAATAGAAATAAACAACTATTTTTGAATTGTTTTCCAGAAAAAAAAATCCCATTTAAAAAAAAAAATCTTAAATAAATCTGGCTCAATCTATCCTGTTTCATATTTTCCATTAAAATAAAAAAAAAAAAACACACACAAAATAACTACTCCTCTTCATTTAATACTTTTGCTTTTGGTTCTTGTATTTCAGATTCCATGCCTGGCAAACTAGTTCTCCTGCGTGCAGCTGTCTCAATCTTCTGCACTAGCTCCACATCCCAGGGATGAGTGACGAAGCTGAGCACCTCCCCATCCTCTACCCCACCTGCTCTCCCTACTCTGCCTGCTCGGTGGATGTAGTCCGTGTGGGATTCTGGGAAGTCGTAGTTGACCACCAAGCGCACTCCAGATGTGTCCAGGCCACGTGAGGCAATGTCTGTGCATACCAGCACATCTACATTGCCCTTCTGGAAGGAGTGGAAGATTCCCGCACGCACAGCGGCAGGCATCTCCCCCTGCAGACGTGCATGCTTGACCCCCATCTCTTCAAGTGAATATCCAACCCAGTTGACAGTGGAGGACTTGTTGCAGAACACCAGAACGGCACCCCCACCTCTGTCTTGTTGCAGCAGCTTTAGAGCTTGGTGGAGTTCTAGGATTTTGTCCGCACCCTTTGCCTTCAGAAAAGTCTGCTTGACATGGGGCATAAGAAAGTGCAGCATCCTGCTCTTGATAACCACAATTTTACCAAGATCTGTTACCTTGTGAAGCACGTCACCGACACCACCTGGAAAGGTTGCCCCAACCACCAGGAGCTGTGCTTTATGACCCAAGCCATGCGTTTCCTTGGGCTCACTAGCAACGTTGATGTGGAGCAGGATGCTCTCCAGCATATCAGAAAAGCTGGGGTCAAACATCGTGTCAGCCTCATCCACCACAAAGAACTTCAGCTCACTCAAATTCAGACAACGCCGCTGCAGGGCCTTGACCAGAGCACCTGGTGTTGCCACCAAAACATCAGGATGATCCCTCCTGAAGACCGTCTTGATGTGTCCCACGCCTCGTCCTCCTCCCACGGTCCTTGTAATGAAACCAAATGGAGCACACAGAGCCCTGGACACAGCTGCCACTTGCTCTGCCAGCTCTCTTGAAGGCACAAGAACCACAGCGCGAATCTTGTGTGCGCTCTCAGTGTAACTCACCAACTCCTTATCAGCCTGCAGTGTGTGAACAACAGGTAGGAGATAACTCAGTGTCTTCCCACTCCCAGTCTCGGCAGCACAAAGTATGTTGTGACCTCTCATGACTTTGGGGATGGTCCGCAGCTGCACAGTGGTGGGATGTTTAATATTGAGACTCTCTAAAATTTCCACCAGCTTCTTGCAGATGTGGAAATCATTAAACGTAGCCAGTGGTTGCTCTACAGCATCTTTCTTCCTGTTTTCAGCAAAGTAAGGTCCAATAGCCTTAATATTGTTGATGGTGAAATAGTCACCGAATGATTTGTTATGCTTCCATCCTTTAGAGGAAAGAGGGGGCTGCTCGAACTTTCCTAGGATGTAGCCGGCAGACTGGTTCAGAACAGGGTTCTTGCTCTGGATGAGGAGCTTTCCAGCTTTGACGGTTTTGATCTTGTTTTTGCCCCGAGTTTGCTTCACGCTTTCAACGCGCCTCTGCAGGTACCGGGGAATACGGATGACCGCGGTCTCCGCTCCTGTCTGACAGAAGCGAGTCTGACCGAGAGACCGACAACAAACCGACTCTTTAAGAAACTCACAAAAATACGATCTTCTTGAGCCGAGAGCCCTCGACGCAACTAAAGCCAAACGACCGACCTTCAAATTCTGCATTTTAAATGCTGAACCGGCTCGCTAATGTCCAAAAGTCAGCTGACAAGACGAAGCAGTGCAGCTGAACCACACAAGCATGTGGAGTTAAAAAAGATTACGGTGTCCTCAAATCTATGAACATAAATGTTTTTTAAAAATAAAAAATAAACTCCGTAAGTCTCGCAGCAATCTCTTGACAGTAGGAGCCCCACGCTTTCTTGGCGAGTACTGATGATGTCAGTAGGCGTGGCGTGATGATGCTGTGTCCTCTCCTCTCCACCCCCACCACCCATTAAAAACAAACTTGCAGTTTTTTGTACAATTTAGGTAAACATACATACATATATATATATATATATATATATATATATGTGTGTGTGTGTGTGTGAGTTATATATACATGTGAGTTAGGTTAACTGTGATTTGAATAGTTTCTGACCACTGACATTGAACTGGTTAACTGGAAGAAAATGGATGGATTATTATTATTATTATTTTTTGTGAAAAGAGAGGAGAGAAAAGAATAATCAGAAAACCCTGATATAATTAAGTTTAAACGTATATTTATAAGCAAAGATATACAGGGTTAAAACAATAATAAATAAATCTCGCAAAACTAGCTGAGTAACCAAAGAAAATAATTGTACCTGATTGCTACATTCATTTTGACATATTCACTGTATGGCTCTTACAGTAGTAAATCACTCATCTGATTCCTGAGTTGGACATTCACCACAGCCTGCTGTATTCAGTAATGTAAGAAACATATACTAGGGTGAGAAGGCATCCTGTCATTGACTCAGCAGTGGCTGTCAATAACAGCCCACATGACTTTGAGTTCTGGTCAATCCCCTTTACCAAACACAGCGTCTGCTTAGTATATAGACAGAAATATAATGACAGGTATAAAAGACAGATATATAATGGGTTATTTGTAGAAGGACAATGTAACATTATGCAATAAAAGCAAAACAAAAAAGTCATTGCTGAGCAAGCACATACAGAAAGAACACATGCATAAGATAACAACTATAAACTACACTCCAGTCACTTTATTAGGTACACCCTGCCAGCGCTGGATGGGGCCTCCTTTTGCCTTCAGAAATGTCTTAATTCTTCATGGTACAGCTGAGCTTCAACAAGGTGCTGGAAACATTCCTTAGAGATTTTGGTCTTGTCACATTGTGCACTGCCTTGCTAAAAAATGATTTATTGGATTGAGATCTGGTGACTATGGAGACCATTTGAGTGCAGGGAACTCGTTGTCATGTTCAAGAAACCAGTTTGAAATGATCTGAGCTTTGTGACACGGTGTGTTTAAATGATGCTCTGTTGATACTAAGGGGCCCAAAGTGTTCTAAGAAAATATCCCCCATACCATTACACCACCAACGGCAGCCTGAACTATGATATAAGGTTGGATGGATTCATGTTTTCAGAGTGTCTGAGCATACCACCACAGTGGCAGCAAAGACTCATCAGACGAGGAAACATTTTTCCAGCCTTCTATTGTCCAGTTTTGGTGAGCCTGTGCAAATTGTAGCCTCAGTTTACTGTTCATGGCTACAGGAGTGGGACACAAGTGTGGTCTTCTGGTGCTGTAACCCATCAGAGTCTTGTGTGTTTAACGATGCTCTTCTACATAACAAGAAGTGGTTATCTGAGTTACTGCTGGATTTCTATCAACTTGAAGCAGTCTGGCCATTCTCTATGCTCACTGGACACTTTCTTTTTCAGACAATTCTCTGTAAACCTCAGAGATGGTTGTGCAGGGAAATTCCAGTAGATCAGCAGTTCCTGAAATACTCAGACAAGAACATCTGGCGTCAACAACCATGCCACGTTCAAAGTCACTTAAATCACCTTTCTTCCCCATTCCTGCTGATGCTTAGTTTGAACGTCAGCAGGTCATCTTAATCATGTCTACATGCCTAAATGCATTGGTTTAGTGTCATGTGATTGGCAGATTAGATATTTGTGTTAAACAGTTGAACAGATGTTTTTAAAAAAGTGGTCAGTGAGTGTATAATGCATCAAAAGAAAAAGAAAGCAAGAAGCAGAAGCTCATTCCTGATCATGAGTATGAGTTTAAAATGGTCCCAATAAGAAACCAGTGCATGTGATGGCAAGGGTCCCCACATACTGATACCTAGAGAAAAAGAAAATTAAAAAAAAGGCTGTTTGTCAAAAAGCAGACTTAAGGTAAGAGTGACTACCATTTTCAGCTGTCTTGAACTACTGAACCTGAAACTAAGTACCTGACAAGCCTGATTATGTAGGCATTTACTGATTTGTTCAAGATTAGCAAAGTGTTATTTTGTAAGAACATGGCATGAGCCATGCTTGTTCTAGATGCTGCGTGTGACCAGGAGGGACAACTTAACGTAATTGTGATTTTGTGTGTGTGTGTGTGTGCATGTGTGCGTTTGTGCGTGTGTGTGTGTGTCCTGGAATTCTTTTTTTGGAAAAGGGGGTAGGGGGGTAATCCATTGTTGCTTTACTGCTGGTGTGTAAGCTTAAAAAAAAGGAGACTAATCTCCATAGGCATGCATCTAGAGAGGGTCCAAATAAGGGGCACAAGCCTCTACTGTTTCACCCTGCCTCTCCAGTTGTCTAATGGGAATGTTTTTATAGCTGCATTTTGACACATACATTTTTATCTTTCCATCTGACATATTATTTTGTGCAAATGACAAGGATATTTATACACTGCATGCATGCATGCATGCAAAAAAAAGAAGGCTGTCTGCATCAGTGCTGCTGTCACATCTAGCATTGATCGTACATCAACCACCCTCAACATGTGCTCAATGAATCAGCTCATTGATTGATTTAGTGTAGTTTTAGAACATCACTCACACTTTCAGTATTAGAGCCTCTGTCACATGTTGGTCAAACCAATGCTCTGGCAGCAGGAATCACTGTAACTGCTGCCGTACCCAAAGTACAAAATATTTATTCAATGAAGCACATCACTGCAGGCAAACATTTAAATAAGTAAATTCCCCATATATACAAGGTTTTTGCCCAAATTGTGTTTGATGAGAGGCTGAACTGTGCAACTCACTTATCAAAAGTCCATATTCAATTTCACAGACTGAACAAAAGAGGGCAGCATAAAACTTCAAGGAAGATTTCAAGTCAACTGGAATCCTAATCAGAGCAATGAAAAGTGTTTGCAACGTTTTTCAAGTCTATCCGTTTCTTTCACAATGACACATGAAAAAAGCATATTGTGTCTGTACTACAGTTTGTTTTATGAACCATATTCATCATAGATCCACTTTTTCTACATGTCAAATATTGCTTCTAGTCTATAAATCTACTACACAAAAATTAAAAACACAAATTGCACACAGAATTACAGAAACTGCATTCAAACACTTGACAGCATGAATAACTTGGTATTTCTTTTTTTTTTTTTTACACCTTCAATCATCACCATGAGCTTTTAAATCCTTATCAGCTGACATACTGATATAGAGTTGCGCACAGTTTGATATTCGTTGACATTTGGTGAACATTGCACGCGATGCCATGGTGCTGCATTGCATTTCTGCAGTGTGTGCAAACCCCGATCCTTGAAAGAATGACACCTCTGAAACAGGACCAGTGTGGGGGCAGATGCTGCTTTTTTCTTCCTTCATAACTTTCTTTACAAGAACATAATATCACAAACCACATCTACAGCCTCCTACACGATTTGTTTTCTTTATCTTCTCCCTTCAAAGGTCATCTGCGAAGATAAGAGATGCAGGTAACCTGAATTAGAGCCGGGTGGGTCTGGAGACATGCCTGCTGCACAGGAGAAAGTTCATTTAAGTCATATAATTGCTACATGTCAACATAACCATCTTATAATGGATTATGTAACTCTAATATTATTATAATAATATATACAATGGTCAATTTCAACCAAAGCCATCTTCATTCTTTTCTCATTCCTTTTTATAGTCGGAGCTCAAGTTATTGTAATTGACCAAAGTACTGCTATAACTTTATTTTACATTTTTAAGGCAGATTTTTTTTCTAAATCCTGCTGTTAAAAATCATTCCAAACAAACAACAACAAAAGATATATGGTTGTTTTAAATTGTTTGGTTCCTCTTTTCATTGGTAAGACTGAATAAAAAGACTTAAGATTCATATAGTGACTTCTATGCATAATTGAACATATACAGCAATTTATATACATGAATGTGACACATAGGCAGTAATTACATTTACTGCTGTGTAGAGTGGTCTTCAAAATAGCTTCTTTTATTTAATTATGTATGCATGTCTCAGAGAGAGGTATTTATGTTCTCTTTCTGTGCATTTGTTTGGTTTAACCTGTAGCTTGAAAAAGTAGCATAACGTTAACAGGTCAAAGAGTTTAGAGAAACATTTGAAAATGTCTCTTTGGAACTCTGGACGGCATTGACTGCAATCAAATTAAGCCACAGAAAACTAAGCCAAACAAATGTCTGCTGGGAGAGAATCAGTTCATAAAATGTCATATAATTAGAAAAGGGTTCAATTTTGTGCTTTTGCTTTGAAATAACGACCACAGGAAATGTGATATTGATGCTTTCAGATGCATTTGAGAACCGAGTGCTTGTCTGTACGCCCACATGCTTCTTGCATAGGTATATGTGTGTCTGTGTCAGAAAAGTAAGATGGTGTTGACTGCTGCACATGCAGAAGGATTATATCAAAAATGTTCTCTTGATGAAGCATTTTTTTTAAAAATAAAGACAATTTTTTTGCCTTTGGAAGGGCTTAGTGTTAAAAAAACTGTCCACCTTAATTTTTCTTCCCACAGTAATATATCATTTACTTTACTACAAGTTGATCATAAAAAGAAAAAAACATCGCAGTAATGCAGATAATAAAAAGGTGTTGAATAACTGTGCTTATCAGTGTTGCAAAACCTTTGATGAAACATTAAAAGCTTTCTGGATTCTCTTGATCAGCTGCATAAGCTGCAGTTGTGTGTGATCTCTGTGTGTGCCTGTGTACATAGGAGGGGTGACAATACAGATTTGACTATGACCTACTGTTGTCAGATTTATAAAGAGATGAAAAACACTTGTGTATAACTAGTTTACACTAATCTTTCCAACAGGGTGAAAGCAGGAAATATGAGGATACCAAAAACAAATGTCTAAAAGATGTCTAAAACTCTAAAGCTGTTACAGCTTTAGAGCTGTTACAGCTTTAGAGTTTACCAAACTTCTGTGTTACTTACCCAATAAAGATTACCCTGAGCAGACCGATGGGTTAGAAGCAGAGGAAAGCACCTATCCAAATGATTTCTCTTTGGCTGGTCCTGCTCATATTTCAACCACTTTTCTTTGGATACATTCTTATTACAGTGCTACAGTATGAAAAATCCACCAAGTCCCATCAAGTGCAATACATTGTTGCGGTGAATGGTGTTGTGATTTGGCGCTACATAAATAAAACTGAATTGAACTGAATAGATAAAGGGATAAAATAACACGTTTCTGGAAACAAACAAGCAAGCAAACAAGCAGCATTTTGAACAGTTTTGTGCAGGAGATACTATTCAGTCTGCACCACCTACATGCCAAATCACAGCACAAGCTGCGGTCAAGTTGTCTGCACCTCTCATTCACAAGGCTAAATTGCCTGATTAGAAATTAATGGGGTTTCAAACTGACAGGCTTGAGGGATCTAAAGGTAAAAAGTGCAGCATGTCATTAGACTTACTTACCAATCCTGGCTTGGATTAGAACCACACAAAGAGGGAGGGTTGAGGGCAGGTGCAATTGATGTATTATAATGGGTGGCAGTTGGAAGAGAGTGAAGGACCAATTAAATAGAGCAAAGTGGCTGTAAGACCTAGCTGTTGCAAGGTCAAAAGGTTTCAGATTTTTGTGCCTTCTGGTCTGGAGCAAGACCATGAAACATATAAGTAAATATTTTTGGATATTCGGTAAATCTTTCCCCCGTTGTCCACTGTTATATGCATTGTTATGTGTATTTATTCAAGCACCAATTTTTATATATGAAGGCAATAAAATAATAATGATGACAATTTTAGGACAATTTAAAATGCCAACAACAATCAAAATGCCCCCAAAAATCAGTGTTGACAAAAAAGAACTGAATTGAAAAGGAAGAGCACGAATTACCGACGGAAAAGATGTGGGCTGAAGCTTTAACCTACTACACCTACCCCGTTTACATAAATGGGGAAATGGCAATACTTTTATAACGATTTCACCAAAAACAAAGAACAAAGGAAATAATAAATTATGAATAAACGTAAAAACAAAAGAAAATTTTCAATAAAACAATAGTAATACATTTTCGGTATTTTAAGCAGGTAAATAAAGTAATAACTGTTTATTAAATCCACAGTAGCCAAAGGAGCTGTGTGTGTGTGTGTGTGTGTGTGCCTGCGTGCGCGTGCCCTGTGTTGTGTTGTGTCTGCTGACGTCATCGCTGGAACTGCCTTGTCACGCGGGGTAAGTAAAAGTTGGGATAGGACCTCCGTGGAGAGATAGAGAAACAGATAGGAGGAGGAGAGAGACACAGAGGGCGAGAGAGGCGGATGAACGGTGAATTTATGGTGACAGTTCATCGGTTTCACGGCGAACAATAAACGCGGGGAAACACTTCTTTGCCGCTGACGAAAGGTCTGGAGACAGAAAGAAGTAGTGAGGCGGGGAGAGACAGAGGGGGGCAGCCGACTTTCTCTCAAGTTGAAGCCAGACTTTCGCTCGTTAACTGCCGAAGGAAGAGGAGAGCGGCGACCTGCATTTTTTGGATTTGTCAAACGAAAGGAGGGGGGTGGGGGGGATAGGGGTTCCGAAAGCTCGCGAATTCAATGAACAAAAGTTGAAGTTTGGCGTCCGCCTTGGCAGTCGGTAAATGTTGTGATACTTTAGGATATAGCGTAAATTGTTCCAGCGGTCGACGGTCGAGTGGCGGGGTAAAACCCGAGCTGTCAAACCCGATGACTACTGCAAACTGCCCCGGGAATGAGGAGCTGGACTTCAGACTGATATTCGGAGAGGAAGGGCAGCAGCAGGCGTTAGGCCCTGCAGGTCAGTGTGTTTCCACTGTTCCCAGTGGCATGTTTTATACTAGTAGTAAACTTACGGCACTTGTCGTGTAACAGAAGTCGCTCACTATCTACTGCTACTTTCACTTAGTCTGGAGTCTTTCAGCTGCACCTTCATACCATATAAGCCTTAATGTTTTCTCTCTCCCTCAGATTGAGAGATTTAAATATTACAAGCCTTTTCTGTACCAAAACTCATGCGTACATCACCAGCTGTCATTAGCTTGTCATGCTAACATAGCAACTAGCAGGAGTGCTCTTATTGCCTTTGGTTGATTTAACAGCGAAAGTTTGAACTTGTAAATGTCCCCTACAGTTTTTTTTTCTTTTTGGCAGCAGACAGTCTGTGAACTGTTAACCGGCTCTGAATCTGGGCTGGCTGCGGGAGCCTTTTAGTTTAGTTCATAGGCTTTAAGTGAAGTATGACTGAGAATGTCATACACCTTGAATGTCACTAGGCACAATTTTGCAAAAGTAGCACATGGTAATGTTGTCAAAACTTTTATTCACAAATTGTTTACAGAATAAATGAAAAGGGAGTCCAGATATAGCCAAACAATAACTGACTGAAAACATAATCTTTGATTCAAACAATCCTTTTTAAACACTTTAAAAAAAGTATTATTATTAATTTAATGAAATCACAGGCATATTAGTATTTGATATTTAAAAATGCAAGGAGCAAAGATCTTATGTTGTCTACTTAGTATGCTTAAAAGACATAAATTAATTACTAATAATTCATACAGATGTGTAATTTACAAAGAAAAAATATTGTAAAATTAATAAAGGGAAAATACATTTAGATCATTTTAATTTTTTCCAGTGTGGGGCACGCTTTAGTGAATCCAAACACTACCTTACACTACCAGAGGTGAGGTGGCCCTCAGCGTTGTAACTTGACAAATTCCAGGAAGAACTTTGTTTGGATGGTTTTGTACCTCATGGCATGGAGGCTTCTTATTCATTTATTTATTTTTTGCTGTTTGGTACAAAAGTGTTTTTGAAATACGCCTTTAGCTAGTAGAAGCAAATTTAAATCTGTAAAAGTTTGTCAACTTTGTCACAGGTTTAATAGGTTTCAAGACGAAGCTTTGAAGAAGTTTTCACACTCATGATGGATAAATTAGTTTGCTGTTTATGGGTTATACATCGTAGCTGTGCTCAGTGTCACAAATAGTAGGTCGTTTTTTATTGATGCTTCATAAATTAACTTAAAAGCAAATTAATGTTCTTTTTTCACCATGTGATCTTTGACATACACGGCAAAACGAAAATATAAAATCAATTGTCTTGCGGTCTCAGGTGTATCTTGTGCATTCTTTGGATTTCAATCTAAGCAAAAACCTTTGTGGCGTGACACTACCCTCCCTCCCTCTCTCTCTAACATCCTTCTTGCAAAGGTGTAAATGCCTGACAAAAAGTACAATTGTTGGAGGGAACGCTTTTTGTTTTGTATTTATTTTTTTATTCATATAACTTTGTAGACAAAAATGTCTCATAGAGAAGAAGTGAACTAAATAGTTTATACAATGGGTTTATTTGTTAGTAATAACAAATTTATAAGTTATCATAATTGTATTAGCTAACAGTATAAATAATAGTAAGTGATAGGCAGAAGCTTTAATGAAAATAATTGAATATGAAGTGAATGTCTGGGACAGAAATTTTGGATTAAATCAAACTTTTGGGAATACTAGCATCATGGAGCAGTTGGTAAATTCATCTATAAAGAATTTACACATTTTGTATAAAAAAAACAAAACAAAGCAGAACCATCATTACCAGTTGTTGCCTTCATTGAAAAATGACTAGTATAGATTTGAATATTTCACACGCTCCAAGTATATTCTACACTCTAAGTAGATTGTGCATAAAAAGATGGCAATCTGTGTGACATGGTTACAGTTATTGCAGTAATGGGTTTATTTAAACTTATTATCCAATAGTATTACTTATACTAATACTGTTATAACAAAGAGGAGATAAACCTGCCAAGCTACATTTAATTTCTATCTACAGAGAATATTTTTGCTTTGAAGGAATGGATGATAGTCAACTAGTATCTTGAAAAATTTGCTAAATTTTAAGATACATGGGTCATAAGTAAAATAGGAATTATACCAAATATTTTGAGACAGTAAATTAGCTGCTTATGGCATTTTTTCATTTGTCTATACTAGGTAGTTTCTTCATAAGTGCAATGTTTGGCTGTGTCAACTGGCCAAGTTGTTTGCTGGGATCTAATGTAATAAACAGGACCAGATCTTTCTGTTTTCCCCATTTGCTTGTTAATGCTTGAGGTGACAAAATACCAGAACAGATTACAAGGATTCGCCAGCTGCAGAAAACTGGTAGGAGGGTGTTGCAGCTTTAACATGTGCGTGTCCAAGCATTGATCAGAAGTAACTCCTAATTTGTGTGCGTGTGTGGTTTGTTTTTTAATAATTACACAACCGTGAAAAGAAAAAATATAAAGTTAAAAAAAATTGAGACACAAGGTCACAAAGCATCAATTTGCAGATGTCTACAGCAAATTTTAGCATTCCCTGGGCTTGAGTCAGGTCATGTTGCAGTGAATTAGAAAATATTTAGTTGCCTAAGCTGCAGAAAAAAGTTTATCTGACATTGCTAAAAAACGGCATCTACACTTGTGTGATGATGGATTACTTATTTAATTAAAAGAAGGGAATTTATGTGTGAAAAGGTACATAGCCCAAGTGATATAATAGAAGTTATGAAATTAATATAAAGCTGTTAATTAATGTAATTTGTGTTTTCATCTTTGTATTCAGCCTTGTCGTTGTTTTGTTGGGGGGGCTTAAGTCACTGGCACCAGTAAATTCTCCAGATGTGTCCTTTTCATGAAACTTGGGTAAAGTAATGAGTCCATGAGGGTTTGGCTCGTGCAGTCTGAATTACATTTTTCCTTTGATTTGGGGGGGAGTTTGATTTGGAGATGGTGCAAGGGGAAAAACTGCATTTGGAATAAGCATAGGAATAAAAGCACCACTGTGCAAGTGGTTTTAATCTGGTCTGGACTGTATGACTTGCCCAAAAAAAAAATGGGAGGTGGGTGGGGCATGCTTGTCCAAATTAATAACTGGAGTGTATGACAGGGAGTTGCACACTTTAAGCCAAAGCTCAAGTTAGGGCTTCAAGTTAGGGCTTGTTTTTATAACAACCCGAGGAACCTTTAGTGTGAATGTCTTATTGTTATGTGTTACTACGATGTGATTGTACCGTTTTTACCCAAGAAATTAATTCTTCAGATCTTTTATCTAAGTGTTATAAATAGGAGCGGTAAAGTCTTCCAAAATAAAAACAAAGCAGTAGCACCATATAATTTTTTTCTATATATGTTTTAGAAGCTGCATAATAGGCAGTGAACCAAAGATGCTCATGCGTCTGACAAATCTGTGCATTTTTGTTTTCACCTTTTTCTTATATGGAGCTGATTTGTGAATATGGGCTTGTTGTGCACGTAACTTTCAGCTCAACTGGTTTGTTTGCTTGTATGTTTGTGAATACAATTAAAAGTATTTGTAATGGTGTGGTAGTGTATACCACACCTCTCCATCTCTTTTTTTCTGTGTTCCTCTTTGTCTGCTTGTTTGAGTGTCTGTCTCCTGCTCTCTGTGTTTTCTCGTTGCTCAGGAAACTGTCACTTCTTTGAGGTGAAATATTCCACTGTTCTATTCAAAGGCATTGGGCACACTTACTGTATAGGGTTTTCCCCTGAATATGTATGGCTGAATAAAAGAACAGTTCCCTCCGTGAAGCACCTGAATTAGAGATTGAGAGTATTGCTCTAACATAGAGGCTAAACAGCTATTTTATTTGTGGATAAAACAAATACATTTTTGTAAAAAACATTAATGAAAGCCTTGTTTAGGAGCAGCCTCGTGGCTTACGGTAGGGTGCACATGAACAAAAATGCCTTTAGCTGCTGAATCATCAGCTTAATGGCTGGACCCCCCCTCCCCCCCCAAATTTCCTATCTACATTGTACTCGCTTAAAATTTCCTTGGTAGGGTATTTAACCACTAAACAGTTAATTTAGTTTAGCACAATTATGTTGTGTGGCAGAATTAATAAAATGATAAGCCCGTGTTTTTACTTTTCGTACAGACAAATATAAGTTTGCAAAAAAATTGGTGAACTATTAATTTAGTTTTGCATGTGTGTGCAGAGGAACCAAATTAATAAATGTGTAAACCAATGATCTTTTTTTTTTTTTCTTAACATCACATAGGTTGCACAGGTAGTGCAACCTCTCCAGGATGGCACATCAATACGTGCCAGAGACATAGGGCTTTACAAGAACAGAATTCACAAAGTGCTTTACAACACAAAATAAAATGCAACAAAATGGCATAAATAGATAAAATGAAATAAAAGTAAGCCTGCACAAATGGGTCTTCAGTTTTGTTTCAAAGGTATCAACAGTGTCCATAGATCTTAAATCCAGTGGAAGTGAGTCCCACAACTTGGGGGGCCACAACATCAAAAGCACAGTCACCTTTTGTCTTTAACTAGGATCTAGGTACAACCAATAAGCACTGATCAGCAGATCTCAGAGATGTAGACATTAATGGTTGAAGCATCTCACTGATAGATGGGGGCATCTGACGATGGAGGGCTCTGAAAGTGATCACCAAAAAACTTGTCTGACCATAAAACATTTCTCTAGAAAGCATTTGGATTGTCCATGTGGGCAGCTGAAAATTTCAGTCCAGCTTGAAGGTGCTGATTTTGTAACAGGAGCTTCGTTCCAGCGGTTTTCAGTTCATGGCAGACTTGAGCCTTGGTGGTTCCTGGATTGTTCTTGAACATCCTAACGACTCTCCTCTCATCTTTAGGTGACAGTTTGGGTCTTCTTCCGAACCCTTTGTCTGAACCAATTATCTTGACATCTGCAGATCCTTAGAAATGTCTCCAGGAGACCTTCTCAACTTGTGTATATCTGCAGTTCTCTTTCTTAGATCTTCACTGAGTTCCTTAGACTTTCCCATTGTTCTGAGTATCGGGCAATGTAATGAAAACTATCAGACAAATCCTTTTTATGCTGACAGAGAGAAACTACGAATTGTAGTCAATCATAATTACTATCGAGACATTCTAATCCACACAGGGTTTTGATCCCTTTGTGGATTAGAGAAAATCCAAAATCAATTTTTGTTTTTTAAAGTAAGTAAAGATGTATTCGGTTAGAGCGAAGGACGTGAACTATTTCCCTTAAGGCCTTTACACACCAAACACGTAAAATACGTTCAAATATTTCATGCATTAAAAATATTTTCCCGACTCATCTGTTCTCAATGCAGCCATTCACACCGTAATTTAACAGGGTGCATTTGTGCCATTTATTTTTTGGGTCAAGTTTGATTTTTTTTTTCTGACATTTCTCTTGCGAACAAACAGATCTGACCAATCAGAGTGCTGCATTTGGCAACGTAAGATCATATTTCAAACACGCACCCATATATTGAATATATAGTGATGTATGAACAGTAAAATTATACCATTTTTTTCCTCAGATACACAGCTACACGCTGCTCTGGGTCAATCGAGCCACTGAATATTTTTCTCTGCCTCCTCAGATGTGGTCCCAACTCTACCAACAAGAGCTCAAACTACCCAACCGACATCCTGAATCATGTATGGAAGTAGCTGTGATGCAGCTTCAAATCCGGGAATAAACTGTTAATGTGTTCTTTTTATTTCCTTCACAATAAAAAGAACACATTAACAAAACCATGAACCCCTCGCTGCTGCTACTTTCTCTTGAGAGTTGGATGAACTCAGAATCTCTGTTTCTTCCTTCTCTTGTTTAGAAACAGGACCCCATTACATCATAGCTTGTCGATTGCAATTGTTTCACAGTGCGTTTTATGAGGACGAATTATTCGCAAAAACCCAACACGTCCGGTGTGTGTATGTAGGTTGCACGACAAGTTTGCGTCCAAAAGATTTGGAATTTTGTCTTTTTTTTTTTTTTTTTTTTTTAATTGTTCGGTTTTTTAAAAGCTTTTTTTATTTTTT
>VUQK01044267.1:35022-48672 GCA_015106715.1 Bujurquina vittata
TTTTGCAATGCGTCAGGTGTGTAAAGGCCTATATATAGTCTTCTATATAACCGGAAATGTTTTTGCAGCCAGAGAAGTCACCCCCTGCTATACTCACTATGGTTATCCAGCCAGTAGCCCAGACACATGGTAGCACTCCTGTCTATCTGTGATGGGAATTTGTAAAGAATGAAGGCAGACAGTAAGATAAAAGCCCTGGTAACGAGTATATTTCTGCTGGATTGACTGATTAATTTTTTTTCAGTTCCAATCTGGTACCAATGTATTTTTCACTCTGCCATGCAACAAACTGGCCTGCTCTTCAGGGTGTATCACATCTCTTAATTAGTGAAAGAAAATTAATGTATGGATAGACACGCTATAAAAAAATTTGAAAAGATTTAACAGCTTTAAATTTTTCATAAACAGTAGCAAATGCACAGGTGTATCTGAAAAGCGCCCTTTTTGGCTGATATCAGTATCTTTGGCAAATAAGATGGTATTTTCATTTGTCTGCGGTTTCAGTTGAATTTTTACTTTTGTTCTTTGTATTTATTATTTTAGGCAGTCCAAAAATCAAAAACAAACAAACATCTGCTCTGTATTTACATGGGTTAACCAGATCTATGTCGTCCCTTGGGTAACTATGTACATCAGCCTGTCAGTTGCAGAACCTTTTCCTTTGCATCTTACAATTAACCATCATTGTGAAACAACTGAAAGTGGCCGTGTAAGCGACTTGTGTGTGATTGTTTCACTTGTGACAGACAATGGCTTAAGATGTATTTTTTCTATAGCATCAAATAGGGTAAGCATGCTAGTAGTTAAAGAACATTGTGAATCTTTTTTCACGTATAAGAATAAAACCACACACTTTGTGATGTTAAAGTATTCACTCACTTAAAAAAAAAAAAAGCACCAGTTACGGTACCCTTTTTGTGGGAGTCTGTAGTGTGAAGTGATTGAAAAATATATATTGGTGAGTATTGGGTTATGTAGGTCATGATTATGCTGTGGCCTCATTGGGTGTTAGAGGTGATATGAGGCAGAGAGAAGAAGTGCCCTTTATGGGTGGCAGAGTAGTAGATCCAGTGCGGAGGTGTCTGGCTGTCTGCCCAGACATGCCATGTGGGCTTCAGATGGCTGGGTGAAATGAAAGGAGAGAGGGGCACACACTCTCTAGCTGCTGCTGATCACGAACAGCAATTTTGCCACCCATTCACTTTGTCTGCACCTTTCCTCTTTTTCTTTTTTCTTTATATTCCACATGTGTTGGCTATTTTTCTGTGTATTTTCTTATCTCACACATTTAAAGAAGTTTTTTTGATGTTTGCTGGTAGCTGACATACCAGCACGGTGAATAGTAGACCCGCTGCCGGGACAACTGAGGCGTCTCGCTGTTTTCTCAGGATATGAAAGAGACCACCAGTGACATCAGAGAGACTGATCTAGGCTAATGAAATCTCCAGATGCCAGCAGTCACCACAGCCACTTTGACTAGTCAGGTTTGTTCCGCTAATGGGCTGTGACACATTTTGTACCTGTAGGATTGTGCGTCATGCTTAGATATGAGGATATGTCAAGCCACATCTCTATCATAATGAAATGATCAGATTGGGAGCAGCGAGTGGAGAAAGCTTTTTTGCCCTTGTATATGTTGTTGTCATTGTTGAGCTTCTGTGAACTAAGAGCACGATCCTTTCAGTCCTTGTCGTGGGAAAGACTGAAATTACATCGCTCTCATGGTAGACTATTTTGAGCTCCCAAAGAGAGTGGCAGAGGGCAGGCGGCAGGTTCTAGTGACTCGTCCGTACTTAGAACGAGAGAACCCCTCTCGTCCCTCCAACCTTCAACTTTTTACTGCTCAAACACTTTGTGATCTTAAGGAACAGAGAGGTGGAAGAATGCTGTGTGCCACAGTGTCAGGTGAGTGTGTGCCAGCATTCTCAGATTCTGTCCAGGTATGTTTTGAGTGTTTGTTTGTCTAGACTAACAATTACTCAGACAGCTATCATCACAATAAATGGTGTCATGAAGTTTGTTAGAAATAACATTAAACTTTGTGTACATAATAGCAGAAGATGTATTCTTGGTTAACTTGGAGAAGTTTTCAGTCTAAGGTTCAAATGTGTTCATCAATTCATTCTTCGGATAGTATGCACTGTTTCACTGCAACTATATTAATTTCTGTTGAGCCTGGGACATTTTTAATTTAAGACTTTTTTAATTTGAATTTTAAGCTTTTTGATCAAAATTTTTGTTATTTTTAAGGAAGCCAAGCATTTTTGTTCAGTAGACTTTGCAGGTATTACAGTTTAAACAAAATACAGTTGGTAATGTTTTTAACCTGAATATAGTGATATTTTTATGAAAATAGAGGTCAAACATCAGTCGTGTGAGGTCAACATGTGGAGTAAGATCACCACGTGGGTGCCCCCTAACCCTGCTCATTTCAGAGGGTCCTAGCACCATGTGTGATGAATGAGACGTTTGTTTCCCGGGGTGAGGCATGAGTAACTATGTGTGGCATCTGTCTAGTTTAAATTTAGTGTAACTGAAGCTACCACTGGCTGCGCTGTATCAACATGTCAGAGGCTGCGTTACACCAGAGAAAAAGCTGTCGTACTCCTGCATATGGTTTTATTTTTTCCTGTCTTTCTTCTGTCTCCTTTTCACGAGGTGTGGCTTACTGCACAAAGATCCCGCTTTATTTTAGGCTGTCCCTCAAAGCCATATTTCTGTTAGTGTCTAGTAATGGCTGCTCTACTTCCTGCAGTTTCTCCTGTTTCCTTGTCCTATTTTTCTAATGATCAGGTCTAGAACGGGTTATCAGGATCAAATTAACTTATCAATGGTAACACACTTTACATAGGATAAACAAGAAAACTACTTGAAGATGACAAAAAGGAAGACTTCTGGAGTCACTTTAAAACTCAAATTTTCAAAGGGGTATTGATTAAATTTCCAATAGCCATGTGGCTGAGTTCACTCTACTAGATGGATAAAAAATTGGAATGCAGACCATGTGGAATGACAAATGGACTAAAAGAGATTTGCAAACCAGTTGTGAATAGAGATTGTAGTACTATTATCACTTACCTGATTATTATGTAAAATTATGATGACTTAGGCTAAATGTCAATCGTAACATTTTTAACTTGGAACAATTTGGCTCTGGCTTTGTTAATTAAAAAACATGGTGTATACACTATTATATAAAGAATTATTTTAGTATTGTTAAAAGGTGATGGTACACACTGACACACAAAGTGCGGTAAATATTATATCTTCTGATGTTCATTTGAAATGAAAGATGTATTTTATAGATTGTGTATGACTATTCATTAAACTCAAAAGAATAAAGCACAATTTGGGTTGGTGTTCAAAACAGGTATAACCTTCTAGATCTTTGAAAATATGTAAGGGAAGGGTTTCTAGGTTTTGGATTCTATCTGGCTATATAACCCTTTCCATTTATTTATTTATTTATTTTGAAAGGCAAATTGCTGTCTTCCTGTTTGCGCCTTGATTATTTCCTGATATTTTCCCTTTTTTTTGGCCTAATTCCAAGCATAATAAATAATAACGTGGACATTAGAAGGCTCCCCCGAATACAAGGCTGGTGGACCTTTTGGTTGAGAGTACATCACTTTTATTAGATCACATATCTGCCATCTCCTCTAATACTGTGAGGAACTCATAAAGTGGGAAGTGGTTCTGCTGCTGCAGTTGTGTAATTTACTTTTGTGTTAAGGTGAGTCAATGTCTGCAGGTGTAGATAGACACTACGGATGTGTTTTGGATAATCCAGACACAAACCATCTACAAAATAAAAAGCCTTGTTTAAAGAATCTAGTTCCTTGTGCAAGTGTATTGTGCAAATGCTAACTCTTCTGTCTCTTTATCTCTGTCTGCTTTGTAGTTCTCACACACTATGCCTCTTTTGCATTCTCGCGCTTGCTGTGTTCTTTTCTCTCCCTCTTCCATGCTCTTTCTCTCATGCTCCCTCTCCCTAGTTGACTTTTTCAGGCACATGTACAGTCAGCTCTGACAGATTGTTTAAATGTCACCCCTGCTAGCAGTAGCCTCTGATGTTATCTGCTCTGGGTTATTGCAGGCCATCAGGCAGCCAGCTCTCCTGCTCCACTGAAAACCAATACATGCATATACCATTGGCTTGGTTTTGTCATTACATGCGCACAGACACTAAAAAACACACAAAACAAAACAGATTTTTTTGGAGTAGCAATGTTAAAGGGTAAGTTTGAAGATTCATGTGTGTTTGCATGCAGGGGTGGTCACTTATGGCAAAAAGTGTTTTGGTCAGTATTGAGAGCATAATTATTTGAATTTTACTCACTGACATAACATGCAGTTATTAAAATTAAAATCTTACATTTTTAAAAGTTAATTTTGCAGAACTTCAACTGAAAATGAATACAATTAAAAAATTGATATAAAAAAAAAAACGGAGATACATGAGGCTGTCTGGAAATAGGCGGAGCTCACCGCACTAATTGAAGCCAGCTATCCAAGACTAGCTGGAGTTCTGTGACGCTACGGTCAGGTCGAGGCAGTCACGTTCAGGCGCTCACTTAGCACCTAACTCTTACGCCCACAGATGGTCGAGATGCACTGTTGGTTCCTCAGCCAAGCAGTCAAATGTGTGAACCTGTGGTTCTTCTCGCAGTGAGCAGGGTCACGCTTGCAGCAACACATCAGTAAGCTAAAACGAACCTGTCTCACCATGGTTTAACCCCTGCCTGTGTTCCCTGTTATTTGGTGAATAAATCAATGCTTGTGAAAGCACCCCCCCCCCAGCTGTATACAGACGGTAGTGCACTGTTAACACACAAGACAGAAATGTGGTACTGTAACCATTTTATCTTGATTATCTTCTTTTCTTGATAGTTGGAAATCACATTTGAATAGGGTTTATGTCATATTGGATGACGACTTATTCTTTTTTTCTTGATTGGGTAGTTTAATGTTTGGATCGTTTAATTTTCTTTAACATTCCTATTTTTTTAAGTTCTTCTGTTTT
Organism: Bujurquina vittata; assembly: GCA_015106715.1. Taxonomy (NCBI): domain Eukaryota; kingdom Metazoa; phylum Chordata; class Actinopteri; order Cichliformes; family Cichlidae; genus Bujurquina; species Bujurquina vittata. The sequence goes on from VUQK01044267.1 coordinate 40,046, forward strand.
TAGTTATTGTTTGTAAATTTCTTTTATACATGATATTTACATTAAGCAATTCACTAAAATGAATAAATTAGTCTAATACATGTACTAAGTATTAGCATTTAATAAGAGTGTTTTGGAGTATTAAATAAATGTACCCCAAACACAATTACTGATGTGTTTGAGATGGATCTTGGTACTGTGGTGAGTATTTAGTTCAGGTGGTTACTTGGCACTCTGTGTTTATCCCATAATGTTATCTCAGCATGAGGTTGTTAATTAGGAGCTTAATTTAGCTGCCGGCATATGTTAACATTGGCTTAGGCTTCCATTGTTAAGCCTCTGCTGGCTGATGAGTCTTCTGTGACGGCACAGGAGGGCTTTTTGATGTAACCTTAGCATAACATTACTGGATAAGATGATAACATTGCTCTGCTGATGCAACAGGAAAGTGAGGCTTATTTCTGAATATTATGCTTTATATGTATATTTTACCTCATAACTCTACATAGACCCAGCATGCCTCACTGTTCCTAACATTATATATTTTTTTTGCTCCATATCATTGAATATTACATGTACACATACCCAGCAACCTACACAGAGAAGGCTCTCCAGTAGGATTGGCCCAAACCCAGTCAACAAGGTTTGGAGCCACAGGTATAGGCCAGCCCTTACAATATGTTTGTCCAAGTCCATCACAGGCTCTGTTAAGAAATGCTGGCAACTAGCCAGCTGCAGAGTTCTTGAAAGACCCAGTGGGAAAGTGCTAAAGTCACTTTTTATTAGCTCTTTTGGTAATTACTATAAATATTAGTTTGAATCCAGATGTGAAAATGTTTTTAAATCCATTTTTTTAAATTTTATTTATAAAGCAGTTATTGCCAAATGATTGTGGATTGTTCACCTCATTTATCAAGGTGTTTATTTTTAATCAGTTGGATAATTAAAGGCCTATTTTTTCACTATTTGTAGTTGTTGACTCAGTTTTTGCTGTCTTGGCAATCCCTCTCATCTTGCTACACTACATAAAAAATTAAGCCTAATGAGTTCCACACAGTGAAAACATTAAATGTTTATTAAATATGGAAAAAGTGTTATCATATTGGAATTGGGCTTTTCTTCTGTGAGAAGGACAATTGATGTCTAAAATGTTCAAGAAACATTTAAATCAATATTGCAGTAGCACTGCACATTTGACTTTTTGCTTTTTACTGACCATAGTTTAAAAAATTAACACTTTTTAAATGTGTTAATTGATAATTTTACTGATGTATATGTTACAGTTCATAGCGTGTTGGCACACTTGCTCTGGTCCGTTGATCAGCAGCTCTAGAGGAGAACTGAAAGAGGAGACTGGGCAAAACACAAAGCACTCTGTACAGGGGATGTAAGCAGAGCCTGTTCTAATCAACCTGCTTGCCCACCACAAAGGGAACCCTGGCTTAGATTACCCTCCTGCTCCAGCATCACATGGTTTTGGCTCTAGTTGGTAACCTAAGACAACAATATGTATTGGTGCATACGTACAAACACATGCAGAGATACACTCATATACCCATACAATATGTGCAAAGAAGCACAGGAAGGCACAACCACAGGCACACAGGAACGTACACACATTCATACACCACCCACTCGTTTATACCCATAGACTTGCACATAAGCAGAAAGAGAGGTCGAGAGAAAGATCTTGGGCGTATCAGCAGGGACTTGAAGCAATGAGCAATGAGTTTGTCATCTTCTATGGGGGAGACAAATCCTTCCCTCTCTTTGTAGTAAACTAGACTTTCTCAGAATGTGGGCCTGCATGTCACTGCTGGTCACAGGACCCTGACACACTTTGTGTGCAGTGAAAGTAGGAGGAGGGAGGGACAAAGTCTCTGCGGATTATCCCCCAAGTGAGAATCCCCATGCAGTGTGACGGTCAGCCAGAGGCCTGTTGAGCTTTCTGTCAAGGAGCCATAGCGAATGCCACTATAGCCAGTGGATCAGGCCGTTCTCTGTGGTTACCGTGAAAACACAGTGGCCTCCGTGGTGTGTCAAAAACATCCACCATGCTTCATGCATCATGATTCACTGAAAGATCTCCCAGTGAGGTGGAGCTATTATTAGGTTAGGTACAGCAAAGCCTCTTAGAGATCTTTATTTAACCAGATTGGCCGTCTAATGTATGGACACTTGAGGAGTTTGTGACGCACAGGGCTTTCAGGAACAGGGCAGAGGATTTGCAACCAATGCCATTGATAAAACAATAATGCTACTACATGCTCCTCTCCTTTTCTTATCCTCTTCCTCTCCTATCCCTCTTCCTCTCCTCTCCTCTCCTCTCTACTGACCTACTCCCCTTAAGTGACTGGGGTTTGGCTCTGACAAGGGGGTTCCCCACCACCCGCTGATTTCCTTGCACTGGAAGGTTTTAGGTAGCAGGCTAATCTTATCTCAAAGCAAGGAAAGGGCTGTGAGCCAGGTAACGTGGTTGCCCCCGATCTGACCCTCATCTGTTCCCTGCCACTTATTTACTGTCTTCACCATCTTATTGGGTGGCTACAAATATGCAAAAGTGTAACAGTAGATGGACTTTTTGACCTTGTTTTTATCTGTGATATAACCGAGTAAGCTAAACAATAAACAAATAGAGGAACAGATATCGTAGCATTAAAAGTTATTAATCTGAACTACTGAAATTAAAGGCCCATTGCACCACTGATACTGTAGGACTGCCTGGCAGAGAGAGTTCTCATTTGTTATCGGAGAAGCCTGAGGCGTGGACTTTTCACTAGGCTATCACAGACATCTAATGAAAAGTCCAACACTCTCCCACAATAATTATGTTTGGTAAACATAATTACTTTATTAATAATTCCGATTTTATTATTACATAATTACTGTTGTGGCAGTCTTTTTATTTAAAAGTACCTTTATATTTATCAGATTAGTTCAGTATCTTAATACTAATAAACCAGTTTACCCTTCATGTACTTGAGTTTCACAAAAAACAACTCCATACACAAGTGTGGGTACAGAAAAGAGTAAAGTTAGTTAGCTTATGCTCTATGTTCACAGTATGGCAAGAGGACAGTGCTATATTAATTGATTGCAATATTTCCTTTCCTTGGCTAAATGGTGTTAAGCAGCAGCACCAGAAAAAGAAGGAAGTGTTAGTGTAGAGTGTAAATATATATTATTTTTGGCCAGGTGCTTAGATTCAAAAGATATTGTTCTTTTATATGGCAAATATATATAATTTTAAAAAACTAAATCTTAATTTAACCATGGAAAATTACTCTTGAAAATAAGGAACATTTTGGCCAGATTTTCCTGGATAAAATAGGCAGTAATTCAATCAGAAGTGGATACATAGACTTATAACCAAGCCATAAATGCACAATAAGTACACAATTATACAAAGGCCATCCCAAACTTCCAAGCTAAGGATGAAACATCAGAATAAATACAAAGTATTTTTATAGGCAAGTGTTAATTGATATTGGGAGAAACAAAGATACTTGTGAAAAGTATTTACAGCAGTAATCACTGATCAGTATAAAAAAACAAAAAGTGCAATGGATTAAGCCATTATCACTGAAATTATAGGTTTGTAAGTTTCTATATTCTGTCATTTCCCAATTGAGGTTGTCAGTGAATCCGTTTTGGGTTTTTTTTCTAATTTGCACAGCCTCCTCCTTCCTCTTCCTCTTCTTCTTTGCTGTCCTTCTCTTGCTCTGTCTGTCAGATGTTGTTGTCAGAGGATCCACTGCTGGGTCTTGTGACAAGCAGGCAGGGCTAGTGAGAAGCCGAGTGGCTATAAATAAAAAGTTTGCTGCTGCTGCCACTTTTGTTGCTGTTGGACACAGATAGCAGGCAAAATCATGGATGCATGCTCTCTTTCCAAAATTATTTTTGCTTTTCACTTCTTCAAAACTGGCATTGATGTCTGATTTGACAAAGCTGTAACACTGTTGTTATCAGTCTATCACTTAAAGAGGAAATATTTATGAGAAGTGCAAATTTAAGGCACTCTAGCTATGTTTGACAGTGTTACAAAGATTTTAGTTTTGTTAGGGTTGATTCCAGTTTCACATCTAACAAAGTTGTATTTTTAGACAGGTAGGCACATTTAAGGTATATGGGGAAGTGTTGTGTAATAATTTCACAACCTTATCCTGTACAGGCTACACTGTGGTTTTAGCTAAGTTTACTTGTTGACTTTTTATCTTGAATGTTTGGCAGTTCTATAAAGGATGTAAAATTATTTTTTTGTGGTAAAATACAGTACTATACAAAATTTGAGTTTTGAATTTGCGTCTTCTATCTTTGACCATGGCCTAGAAGTTTCATAGTTGCCTCGTAGATGTTAGTTCAAGTGAGTAATCAACAAGTAATATGCACTAAAATATGTGTTTTACAAGCACACATAAAGCAAACCAACAGCCATTAACAAAGCAGTAATGATTCTGAATGTGTCACCACAATAACTGGTGTGACTATCCATGTAAAGCTAGAGGGAGGGGCCATGCTTAGTGTTTCAACTGATAAGCCAGGCTTGAGGTTGGTAAATGATGCACAGTACCTGCACACAGTGGTTAGATTTCAAATTCTTGTGGTCATCCTCTCAAAATGAGCCAACACTTTGGCTTTCCTGCCTGCCATACTGAATTAGGATCTAATAACCAGAAGGACTAGCAATGTAAATATTAACACTCAGCCTCGTTGCTTTCAAATTGGTCTTTTCCCCCTTGCATCTAACCAAGAATTCAAAACTTTGCTCAACTAAGACTTATTGTTGAGTCATCTTTGGTTGACTGTTAGAAGGCAGCCCTATTGCAAAATGCATACAAGTTGTCGCAAGTAAAACTTTGCATATGAAGCCAATGAAGGTGTTTTTTTTTTTTTAAAAAACATGTGACAGTATCTGCAAGAAACACTGAGAAGATTTTGGGATGGGGTGGTGGGTGGGGGAGGAAGTATTCCACAGGGAGCAGTAGAAAATAGCAGTGGACGTTTATCAATAAACTCTAACCAAATTGTGCCAATGCACACAATTGGCTCTTCTATTTGTTTGTGTGTGGGTGTGTTTGTGTGTGTACATGCTGCCTGTGCCGGATGACCTTTGGTATAAATAGCCTGCCGGCACTAGTTGTGATGACAGCCGACAGCACGCACCGTTGTGTGAACTTGTTTCCTGAGTAGAGCTGTTCACCGGTTATCCCTCTTGGAATGATGCCTGTATGACTGTCTGCTACCCAGCAACACCCTGGCATCTAATTTCCTGAAATTGGACTCAAGTGCACAAACACAAGACATAACCACACAAATTACTACACAACCGCATTTTACTTAATTTGGCCATCCAGAAGAGGTTCATGTGTAGCCCTGGTGTAATGGAGAGTTGTTTGAAAGCAGGACTAGAGCATGGTAAATACACTATAAGTAGGAGGACTGTATTGGCAATAAGTGGACATATTGCATCTCTTCTTATTCCTTTTAAATAAAACAGACAGACTTTTGTTCATTTAAGCACACAGATCTTAAAATAAATCAATGACTGAATCCGGATTTTCTGGTAAAATAACAAACAAAACAATCTTCTTTTCACTAACCTATTGAAGTCATACTTAGGAAAATAAAGGGGAAAACAACAACAATAATAACAGACACACGTTGTAATCTTTTCTTTCTTTTCTTCTAGATTTGGAACCTGATGACAACACATCATTTTATATTCTGAATGTGGGCCAGCCACAATCTGTGGTCACTAACCACCAGTCTATTGGCTTGCCTCGCCATGGCAATGTGTCTCACTCCTCTGTCATCAACACTTCTCCGCGCCTTCAGACACAAAAACCAGGATCTGAGCCCCCAAGCTATGAAGCACAAGACTCCAAGTATGGTACCTCCCCCCTGTTGCCCTCTGCTCCTGTGGAGGCACCAAAGGCCTTTGAGTGCCCAAGTATCCAGATCACATCCATCTCCCCGAGCTGCCCGCAGGAGATGGATGCCAGCGAAGATGATCTAAGGGCCAATGGCCCTGATGGGGACTACCACAGTGATAGGCCCTTGTCCAGAGACCACCTGTATTTGCCGCTGGACCACTCATACAGGGACTCTTCTCTCAGCCCCAGCCCATGCAGCAGCCTCTCATCTAGGAGTTGGTTCTCTGATGCCTCCTCTTGTGAATCATTTTCACATGTCTATGATGATGTTGACTCAGAGCTGAATGAAGCAGCAGCCCGGTTTACTCTGGGCTCTCCTCTTACTTCTCCAGGCTGTCCCTCCCCTCAAACTGGGGGTGGTGGAGTTATGGAAGAGCAGCCCCACTGGCAGCACCATCACCCTGCTTTTGTGCAACACTCCCACTCCATCAGCTTGTCTCCCCGACAGTCCCCCTGCCACTCGCCACGCACCAGTGTCACTGATGAAAATTGGCTCAGCCCGCGCCCGCCTTCCAGGCCTTCGTCACGTCCCACCTCACCCTGTGGGAAGAGGCGTCACTCTAGTGCTGACATCTGCTATCCTGGCTCTTTATCTCCTCATCACTCACCCACACCCACACCAGGACCTTCACCTAGGGGCAGCGTGACAGAGGACACTTGGATTATCAGTCCTCCTGTAGGCATGTCACCCTTTCAGTGCTGCCCATCAGAGGCAGACATCCCTTCCAAGACAAGGAAGACCTCACAGGACAGAACAACTATGCAGACTAGTAAAGGGGATCTGGGACTAGATGATCAGGGAAATATGTCTCCTAATCTAGACTCCCCTTCAGACGAGGTCTTGCACGGCTTGAAGAAGGATGGGCCTGCTGAACAGTTCCTCTCAGTGCCCTCGCACTTCTCATGGAATAAACCCAAGCCTGGTCATACACCTATATTCAGGTAAATATGTTAATGTTAAAGGAAAACAAGCCAAAAGAAGTGGATGATTGTCTCATAACAATTTGAATTCAAATCTATTCAAATGCTGTGGGAGATAAAGTGTCTGAATTTTTTTTTCCACTTGAGAGCAAGGGCTAATTTTTCATCTTGTTACAAAAACTTTATTTTGCAATCTTTTATTTTATTTATTTATTTATTTTTTATTTTACTTTATTTAACCAGGGAAAAAACACATTGAGATTAAAATCTCTTTTTCAAGTGTGTCCTGGGTATGACAAATACAGACAGAAACAGGAAACAGCCATACAATTCAAAAGGATAAATAATTTAAAAAAATCCATTTGTTTTGTTTTACTTACTGTTTTTTTTTTAGAGAAAAACCTTTTCAGACATGGGAAACCAGGATTTTTCCTGGCTGACAACTAGCATTTGGGTAGTGACTATGCATGTAAGCAACACGGGTCCCATGGACTGGATATAAAGGATGTTTAAAGAGAAAGAGACTGTAGCTTTAGTAAATAAAAAAACTATCCTTGGTGGAAGGCCAAAACCTGTTTAGTGGGCACCAAGAGTTTTTATATGAATGAGAAACCCTGGATACTTGACACTGCTTGCTTCATTCCTCTACATTTTGTCATTTAGACTTGGGTCACTTTATGTCCCTTGTGGCTTAATTTAGATGGAGTCACTCTACACATCCTCAGTATTTTCTGTGTTCAAAAGACTTGTTGGACTTATTTAAAATGGACTGCTTCTTATGTAACGCTTTTTAGTTAAGCACTCAAAGCGCTTTATACAACATATTTGTGTTCACCCATTCACATACACATTCATAAAAGTACTTTTTTCTGTATCTAAGTGCTTTTTTCTCACATTTACACACCAGTGAATACATCAAGAGTAACTTGGGGTTCAATATTTTGCCCAAGGATACTTTTGCATACAGACTGGAGCAGCCAGGAATCAAACCACCAACCTTCCATTTAGTAGATGACCAGCTGTACCTCCTGAGCTACACCTTATGGCATTGTCGTCATCAGCTTGCGTAAAGTGTAGTCATTTTTGGACATTTAGGACTGCTAAGTCCTAAATGTTGTTGCTAAGAGCAGAGTCTCTCTCTACCTCTCTGTGGTATCTGGTGCTGCCATTGAGAGAGAGCTGTAGACACACAGGGGATTTGGAATATTAAAAATAAGTCATAAACTAAGGCCTTTGCAATCTCGAAAAGGATTTGCTTAGAAAAAATGCTGTTCCTCGGGCGCACCGCCATGTGGGGCGGGTTGGCCCGCCTCGGGATGTCGGGTCGGCGTTTCAGAATCACGGGGTGCTCGCATGTCCTGTGGCGGCTGGTGTTCGGATGGGGGTGCAGCAGTTCAACCGGGGACCAAATGGCACTGGACTCGGGACCAGTGTGTGTTTGTGTGTGTGTGTGTGTGTCTGTATGTATGAAGATGTATATGCAGTGTTGGTGGGAGGTACTAGCCCTGGATGTGGCGGTGCCCTTTGGGGGTGTTGGCTTCAGTCCCTGGACCTGCCTTCTCTGCCCTGTGGTTGGGAGTAGAGAACTGGGGTGTTTAGTGAGCCAGCAGTTTGCTGGCTCTCTTCCTCCGGGGGTAGTTTTCTACCTCCGGTCGTATGACTCCTGACCCTTCCTCTCCTCCCACTCTATCACACAACACAACACACACACACACTCACAGGGTCTTTTGGGGGCAGAGGTGGGTCCAGTGCCGCGGTGGAAGGTGCCAATCCTTCACACTGTGTTGCATTGTG
>VUQK01044268.1:8077-24277 GCA_015106715.1 Bujurquina vittata
TGTTTCTTTTTGTCAAGGATCCTTGACAAAAAGAAACATTCTATAAGAAAATAGTAAAGCAGTATGCGCATGTTAGCAGAACAGGGATCCTTCATCAATTGAGTCACTGCGACTCAAAGGATGTTTGGAAAAAGACATCTAATGGAAACACCATACTGGTACTTTCAACATGGCAAAAGCGTATTTACATGTGCAACCCAGTACCATTTTCCAGAAAATATCATTTTATATGAGCTGGTGTTTTGGGTTGTAGGTTGCAGGTTTTATCAAATATTAATTGTTGCTTAATTGATACATGAATCCAAAGACTCATTAAATTATGATGTAATACATTTGCATTTCCTCTAATGCCAGTTTTTAATTGTTATATATTTAATGCATTTCAGTTTTTATGTCCAAAAATATATAAAAAGTTAATACTGATATTTCTACTTCTTTTGCACACTGGAGCCATTTTTCATAATATTAATTACTTTTATTGTTGTCTGTATATAAAAATGAAGAAATTTGCCAAAGTGAAATAAGTTTACAGGGGTAAACTGCAACAGCTGGAAATTATAACAACAATTCTGTAGTGTTCCTAACAGGGGAAAAAAAAGTTAAACAGTTCCCTTTAAGGCTGTGTATCGTTTTTATTAATCGTGTCCACTTCACAAAAGACGATGAGATTCGAAAGAGAGAGAAAGAGATTAGAAAGAATCATAAAAAAAACTAGCCAACAGTTCACAACTTTTGGCTGTTTGACTGTGGCTGACCCAAACAAGTCAAGTAAGGATTAGAGGGCACTCTAATTTACCAAAATAAGGTGATATGATCAAGGATTAATATTATATAAATAATAGTGGTTTATATGATCAATCTCTGGATTTGACCAGTTAATCATTGGACATTTATAGTTATGTTCATAATCAATATTCTGATTATTGTTAATTATTTAAAAAACAAACAAACATGCTTCCCCGATAATGTAACTGTTTTCCTTTGTCCTATATGTAATTAAGTCTAAAATATTTGAGGTCTGGTCTTCACTATTAACTGCCAAAGCATATTTAGCGAAAATTACCATGTTAATTATCATTATCGTAATGTGCTGTTAGTGGCAGCCCTGAAAAAGCGATTTCTTCAAATTTGTAGTTTTGTCAGGCATACTAAGCAGCACTTTGCTACAACCTGAACATACAACCTACGCGGTTATCACCACAGCTTCTCGGTGTCACACTAACAAGATCAAACGCCTCGAAACACTGAAACATCAAAATAAATAAATCAGTCTGCTGTCACGTGTGGTGAAGATAGTAACCAAATGCTTTTGAAACCTTAACACTTGTTACCCAGTCTCAATACTTACTCTGACTAAGGGAGCTCTTTTCGCTGGTATTATCTAGCTTCTGTGAATCATCTTCAATCACGCCGCTGCTCTCCGAATTTCGATTCTTTTCGCTTTCTGAATAACATCTTTTTATATCAAAATATCTAGTGGAGGACGCTGAGTGACGCCAGCGTTGACATGAGGGCAGACTTGCTGTAAAATGGTGAGGGAGAGACAGGCTAAGGGACCGAGGTTTGGGGGTTGAACAAGCGCTTTCAAAGGCCTCTGTTCGCATCAGTAAAACACTACGAATAGATACCGCGGACAACAATTTCCTTGAACGACAAAGTAAATTCATGGTCCTCCCTTGCATAATGTTACAATTTCACGGTAACAGATACCCACGAGTTTACGAAGAGCTAAAAACAGGAAGTGCTTCTTGTCATTGGCTTTTGATTGGTTCTTATGGAATTTTCGTTGGCTTTTCAATGTCGTTTTTAAAAAAAAAACAGCTCCCCCTATCGGTAACCGAAGCGATTCAACCCATGAAGCAGGCTGTTGATTTTGCACTGCTTTACACAAGAAAGGGTTGGCAGCTGTCCTGTGATATACTTTGTCTTGACTGTTGATACCACTTTAAAGATGTCAATTGAAAAATCACATTTTAATGGCAATCCCAATTTTATTTATACAGCATATTGTTACAAGTAAACTCAGTGTGCTTAACATGTTAAGATAAAAACCTATGCAGGTCTAAAATGTCTTAAGTCAATCAAAACAACAACATAAAAATTTACAAAGAAATAAAATACAAGTTAAGGCCCACAGCAAAACCACTGAGAGCTTTACAAATTTACAGAAGGATTTTAATGGGAATTCTGCATTGAATTGGGAGCTGATGAAGTGACCAGTACTGGGATAATATGTTCAAAATTCTGTGTAAGCGTTAGAACTATGACTGCATTCTGCTATCATGCTAACCTGCTTGGTATGAATGCATGGACCAATTTCTCTGAGTGAGGTTGAGATAAGAATTTTCTGGTGACCTTATTAATATGATTATCAAAACTGAGTTCACTGTCCAAAATTATGTGAAGCATCCTGACTTGTTTACTGTGTTTCAGAGAAAGGGATCATAAATCACAAATGTTCTATGACTTTTGGCCAACAAGGAGTATTTCCATCTTGTCTCTGTTAAGTTCTAAAAATGTTTTAAGACATCCAACTGTTGATGCCATCAATGCAACTTAATAATTTCTGTATGGGGATAAGGACATCAGAGGAAAATGATAGCTACAACTGCGTGTCATCTGCATAAAAATGGCAGGATATGATTCTTAATGACCTTTATAATGTACCAAATGGGAGTATGTAAAGGTTATACGTCTTTTTTCAGAAAAGGCAGCTCTCCAAAGCCTTTTATATCTTTTAAAGATTTAGAGAGAGAGTCTTACATGTATTTGTGACCACTCACCTTGACTGTAATGCACTTTATGTCAGTAATGACTAGGCTTCACTGTTGTGCTTACAAATGATCCAGAATCCTGCTGCTTGTCTGCTGACAGGGACACGTAAATGTGAGCACGTTACCCCATTTTTGCTTCTTTACACTGGTTTTCAGTCCAATTTAGAATGAACTTTTCTTCTTTTTTTGTTTGCTTTTAAAGTTTTTAGCAGCCTGGCTCCCATGCCCCAAGGCCTTTTATACATATACACCCCTCAAGCGTCCCACGACCCTAAACAGGGTAAGCGGAGGTGAATGGATGGATGGACCCCTCAAGGGTCTCTCAGATCAGCTGACCAGTTACTTCTTGCTGTCCCTATGTCGAGACACCGGTGGACAGAGCTTTTACTGCTGTGGCCACAAACTATGGAATGAGTTGCCTCTCCCTATTGGGCTGGCCCCCAACACTAGAGGTTTAAGAAGTCACATTTAAAAACACCTTTTCTCTAAGGTATTTCAAAATTAATACTAGTTTCTAGTCAGTTTTGGTCACTTTTTAGTCTTAGTCTTTTTAGGTTTGTTTATTGTACATATTGTTTATTTTATTGCTGTCTTATCTTTGGTCAACTATATATTCTTTAAAGTGCTCAACAAATAAAGTTGGATTGGAGGATTAAAGAGCAATGGAGGGAACCAAGAACAGACCCTTGAGGAACCCGATTTAATTTTTATTTGTGCAGATCTAATACAAACACTTCTATCCTTTAGATATGATGAAACACAATCGAGAACTAAGGATGTTTGGTTGTTCTTGTCCATTATCCAGTGGAATTGCATTAAGATCTGCAAATTATGTCAACAGCTTGGTCCCTTCTTTTAAGCAAATCACAAGAGCATTGTCTTGCTGCTGTCTGTCTGGAGGTGCCTTTGAGGTGAGTAACATGAATACAAGGACTAAAGGTTTTCCAGCAGAACATTTAATTGTACGTATTAATTTTACCTGCTGTGCCTCATCACATAAGATGCTGCAGCTACTAAATTAGAGTTGTTATATATTCATGAAGTTTTTTTAAATTAATTTTTTTAATTCAAATTAGATTTTCAGTGACATTTAAATCACTTCAGCTGTTTAGTTTATACTTACTTTGTCAAATGCTACTTTGAATAACTGTCTGTTGCGTTATTTGTAAGCAGGATAAGACTGCTATGGTTTTCTATATGAGAAAACAAAGGTGTTACATACTAATGCACTGTTTGACAAAGTTTTCATTCATTAGGATTCTAAGGATGTGCTGTTAACATTTTGTCTAGGTGTTGAGTGAAAGTCATGACAGCAAATGGTGACTGGTGTGTCGGAAGGGCAAGCGCAAGAATGCACCTCATAAATGATGCAAAAGACATATAAAATTATTTGCATTTATTTTGGTAGGAAAAAGTGCAGGGAGAATCCTGTTGTATAAAATGAACACCTTTATTCTAAACAACCCCGAATATGTAAAAACTGCATAGATTATAAAACCTTTATACTATAAATCTATATATATTTTACCTGAGGTTTAATCTTATTGGTCAGAACAGTCACTGATATTAAAAATTCAAGCATATTATCAAAACACTGTTGTACCTGTACAGAATAAAGTAGTGCACATTTTTTTAACATTTTGTACTGTTGTTTGAATGAGTCCTCATTCATCAGCAGAGTCTGAGTCCATAACTACATTCAGCTTCAGTCCCACAGGAATATGGTCCGTAAGCCCAGCCAGCTGAGTTATAAAGGTCACCTCTTCAATTTCCTAAAGAGAAACAAGAGTTTATGTATTTTTTATGATGCATTATTTAAATTAATTAAATGGGGAGTAAATATACAACTGTATCTCTGCAAATATTTCCTCAATCTGCACATTTGGCATTTCAATACAATTTTTTTTATATAGCACCAAATCACAGCGAACAGTCCTCAAAGCACTTTATATTGTAAGGTAAAGACCATACAATAAGATAAATGCACATAAGCAACTGAGAAGAAAGGGAAGACTGAACAGAGGGAGATAAAAGAGTCACATACTGTTTGGCACTGCCTTGAAATGGAGCTTTCACGATACAGGATGTAGTCAATCCGACGTCCAGTCCATGGCTGGTCAGATTCAGGGTAAACCAACGGAGAGTCGCCCAAAGGAACAGGAGGGGCGATGTACTTCTTTCTCAGATCTTCGCTCTCCAAAGTTCTACAAGAACACAAAAAAGACAGGGTAGGTTGCCATGACACTGTAACCAGTAAAATGTGTATATAGTTCAATTCTATTCTATTTTATTTATGTAGCATCAAATCACAACAGTTGCCTCAAGGCACTTTATATTGTAAGGTAAAGACCATACAATAATACAGAGAAAACCCAACAGTCAAAATGATCCCCTATGAGCAAGCACTTGGCAACATTGGGATGGAAAAATTCCCTTTCAACAGAAAGAAACCTCCAGCAGAACCAGGCTCAGGGAGGTGCAGCCGACTGCTGTGACCAGTTGGGGGTGAGGAGAGGGAGACAGGACAAAAGACATGCTATGGAAGATAGCCAGAGATTAATAACTAATGATTAAATGCAGAGTAGTGTATAAACAGAGCAAAAAGAGGTGAATGAAACCAAACCCTCAGTGCATCATGGGAACCTCCCAGCAGCCTAGACCTATTGCAGTGTACCTAAGGGAGGGTTCAAGGTCACCTTGTATGTGAGAAGAAGAATTTTGAAATCAATTCTGGATCTAACAGGGAGTCAATGGAGAGAAGCCAATATGGGAGAAATATGTTTGCTCTTTCTGTACTTCTCAGTACTCTAGCTGCAGCATTTTGGATCAGCTGAAGGCTTTTAGGGCAACCTGATAGTAATGAATAGTCCAGCCTAGAAGTAATAAACGCATGAATTAACCTTTAAGGATCACTCTGAGACAGGATGGTTCCAATTTTAGAAATATTGCAAAGATGCAAGAAAGCAGTACTACATATTTATTTAATATGTGCACTGAGGGACATATCCTGGTTAAAAATTACTCCAAGATTCCTCACAGCGTTACTGGAGGACTGGGTAATACCATCCAAAGTAAGTATCTGGTTAGACTCCATGTTGCTAAGACTTATGGGGCTGAATACAATAACCTCAGTTTTATCTGAATTTAGAAGCAGGAAACTGTCATCCAGGCCTTTAGGTCTTAAAACATTACTGCAGTTTATTGGCGTGTGTTATCTGATTTCATGGATAGATAAAGCTGAGTATCATCTGCATAGCAATGAAAATGTACGTCATGCCTTCAAATAATACTGCCTAAGGGAAGCATGTATGATGTAAATAGAATTGGTCATAGCACAAAACCCTGTGGAACTTTATAATTAATTGTGGAGTATATAAAAAAAGACAGAAGCATCGAGTTGTGGTCTCCTGAAAACAGCTGAGTACCTCTGGAGATTTTCTGAGGTGTTTATGTCGTCTTCATACAATGTGGGCTGCTCCAGCAGAGTGCCTATAAAAAACAAACAGTAGAAATTCTCTGGTCATTGTTAACATTTTGTTATATAATAATATATGATAACATATATTATAAAGTAATTAGTGCAGTTACTGTGTATAAATAGTACAAACCAATGACCCAGGGTTTCTCCTTTCCAGGTCCTGCCCTGCAAGGGTCTCTGTATTCCTCAAACAGAAAGTGATTCTGTTCCAGAGTATCATCTATATAAATAATTAAAATAACACTTGATAAAATCAATGTGTTAAAAAAATATAGAACTCTATTAACATAATATATTGTATGAAACACCAACACACCAGGTGAGCAGTTGTCAAAGTTGAAATCCCCACAGAGCACATCAAAAACAACATCTTCATCAGACTGTTTGTTGGCAGCTTGAAACTCACTAATCCACTTAGTTACCATGTCTAACTGGATACAGCGAATTTCGCCTTCACCTGACAGGAACACAAAAGGCTCTCAGAAACATGATAATGCAACATCTAGATATGCATATAGAGATAGAGATATACAGATAGAGATAAACAAAAAAAAGAAAGGAAAAGAAAAAGCAAACATTTTGAGTTCATATGAGCAAACCAATTCAGAAATTTGGAATTACCCTCTGGCGCATGGAGGTGTGTGCAGTTAAAATAGCCAACCACTTTCTTCTGCTTCTGGCTCTGCCCAATAAGTACCTGGAAATAAAAAAACAAAAATAACAATCATGGCATCATATTTTCAGTTTGTTCAAGCCTATTTTACATAAATTAAAAAAGAACTCCTATTGAGTTTATAAATGACATTACAAATCCTTTCTATGTTAACATATAAACACATTACACCATGTATTTTTGTCTGTATATTTTTTTAACCTAAAGAAAAAAAGTCTAATTTCCTGGTAATAAATTCCAATAAAATCAACACTTCCTACCTCACGAAACTAAGAATGTCTATTGCTTCATAAGATCCCCCCTCCTTCCTACACATGCAGATTTATAATTCACAGGTTTCCATCATAAAGTTGCCTAATGGCCCAGAACTGACTCCTCAACTTGTTACATGTCTTTAACTCAGATAAGCTAAGTCTGATAAGATTTCCCACTGTCAGCACACATATCAGAAAATATTCTTCTAAGGTAAAACTGGCAACACACTTTATCCCTATACAGCGGTGCTCAAACAGTCTCGACAAACGGATCTGAAGAAAAAAACAACAACAAAGCACATTTTTGAGAGGAGGGGGACTTTAAGCAATGCACCTTAACGGAAAGCAGTCCCTTGGCAGCTAGTGCATCTTCCCCCCGGCTGTTGGGAAAGCAGTGGTACTGGGCCTCGAGCACAGGGAATCGGCTAGCGAGGAAGAGACCACTGTTGAAAAACTTAAAAGAAGAACATCTGCACGGTGGCTGGCAGGCGTACACACCAATGTCATACAGTATGTGTCCAAATACAGGCTTTAATGCATTGGTGAGCTTCTGTGCAGCCCTCTTATCAAACACCTCTTCTAGGCACAGTATATCAACATTGGCTGGAAACAGTGAAGATATCTCCCAGGGTACATCATCCTGCTGGCGGGGGCCCTGAGAGCTCAAAGCTCTGGAAGCATTTCGGTGACTCGATCGGCCCTGCTGGTTAGAGTTACGGTTGGAGTTGAGGAGGGGAGAGGAGGTCTCATTCAAAGGCTCTTCTGTATCATCACAGCATACATAAACCACATCAGAATTTGAATTTGGATCATGCATTTCAGCTGAGTCGTAACATTGACTTACAGAGGATTCTCCTTCTCTATCTGTAGCCCCATATGTAGGTGAGTTCACTGCGGGATGAATGCTGCTGGAGGGGCTGAGAGTACCACAGCTGCTGGGGGAGTCGACTAAGATGCGGATATTGGGTCGAGATACACCCTGCACAATGTGCTGGCCAATAACGGTTGCCCTGCGTTGAGTGTGGCCTAGGTTGTTAAAGCGAGCCAGGCTGTCAGGCAGCAGACATAGGTTAGCTGAAGCAAAGACAAATGACGCCTTTCCTGTAAGCTCAAAGCCCTTGTTTGTCGCCTTCTCTGGTGAGCATGGCATCTCTCTGTGGTAGCTAAATGGCCTGCGGCAGGCCTGCAGAGGTGCCCAAAGCAGAAAGCCGAGAAAAGCCAAAGGAGCTGTAGCAAGAAAAAGAATGAAGAAGGTAATGGAGCCAAAAAAAACCTCAAGGGGATGGAGATAGCATTCTTGCTCCAGTCGCTCAGTTTGCTCCAGAGTGGTGGACTTGCACACAGCAATGAGGCGATCAAGAAACCAGAAACATGGCACAATAAATGCCCATCCCACAGCATGGATGCCTGCAGCAAAGCCATTAGGAAAGGCAGAAGCCTGCAGGGCCATGCTCCTGTACCGTCTCTACACAACAATCAAGATGAATAACGTCGGGGCTTCTCGGCCTGGCCTCATTCCTGTGCAGTGCGTCTCCTTCATGGACTCCACACACTAAAACAACAAAAAGGAAACGTGGTCATTGTCAAGAATTACTCTTTGACTTCATGCCCATACATGTAGTCGTGGAAAACATGAAACAACTCGCAGCTGTACAGACCTGAAAGCAGTATAATCAGATTCTCAGGGAACAACAAACCGGCTTATTCCTTGTTCATGCAATACGTAATGATTGCTTTTAAAAAAGGAAAGAGAAAAGCATGCTGGAAACAGCCTTTGTATAATCCAGCTGTCACCATCTGTACAGTTTTTCCTGACCAAAGGTAAAATGAGGCTGTGATCAAAAATTTGGCTGGAGCACCACACCTTTATGTATTTACAGATTTAACATACTATCTAAGATCCATGGGTGTGTGTAAAGTAAAACGCAGCACAAATGTTTTTTTGTTCTAACCTTGTACTGCTAGTTTTTGTTTGAACGGTACATATCTGCTATTATATACACTGATAACAATCTAAGGGATCTGTATACTCTATCGGGACGTTTCTCCTGATCTGGTGAAGCATTCATTTTACTGTGAAAATCCAGATTATATTGCAAAACCTGCTTAACAATGGATCCCCAGTATGGTGCGTTGAAGGATTCACGACTATTTGAGACTTTCGCTTTTCATTCCTAGCTACCTTTTTTTTAATACAAAAAGAAGCACAATAAATTACAGAATAAAACTAGATTAGACACAAAGCAATATCATGCAAGCAGGGTTACATAACTTGAAGCATCCCGTAGCCTCTTAACAATCAAGTGATGTTAACTTTGTGTCATTGTTGTGGATATATATTCACACGCAGGTGGAGGAATCTCGGTGAATATAGAAAAGGTTCTCCTCTCACCGGCCATGCGCAGGCAATCTTAAGCTAACAGTTTCACTTCATAAATTGGTACTTTTGAATCTTTGGCGCAGTCAATTCGGACACTTTGCACATCCTTTATACGTCCACGTATTATTTAATTATTACACCCGTGATGTTGCTAGCTTAAAATACCAGCTAACGTGGAAGTCAAGATGGTCTTACCTTACTTAGCACGGGAACAGAGACGGTCCGTGTGATGAATCCACACAACGACCAACCTGTTCACGTGTTTTATATTTCATTTATTTGTATGGCTTTCACATGTTCGGTGGAAACACGCACGATCAAGCTTGGAAGCATAAAACAGATGAGTAAAGCAGCCCTTTTGAACATTAATCCACACCGCTCTTTGCGCTCAGGCTTGCACATTAAGCCACACCCCAACAGCGTGACACTGTGTGACACGTGACCTCACCTGGCGCGACCTACAGCATCATCTGCTGCTGCTCGCCAAATGACAATTTTTAAAATTTTTTTTTTATCTTAATATGCTGTTTATTTTCCTTGTCGACTGATTCTGGCTTTAGTATCTTTATTTACTGCCAGTTATGTAAATATAATTAAAATTTGCAGAGGTGTAACTGCGAGCACAATTTGTGACCTGACAAATTTAGGAGTCAATTCTGGTCCATTAGGCAACTTTATGATGGAAACTTGTGATTCATAAAGCTGCATTGCATGTGTAATAAGGAGGGGCATCTTGCTCAGCAGGGAGGGAAGCTGAGCATTAGAGGCGGTCTGTGGCAAAAGGGGCGATAAAAAGGAGGACCAGAACAGAGGCAACAGGTAAGTGAAGCTGGTGAGTGGGAAATCTCAGAGCCAGGGGAGCCAAAAAGCTACACACAGGTCAACATGAAGGAGAACTCAAGATAATAAAACATAGCACAAACAGTAGCAGACACTCTGGCGAAAACTGGCAGCTTGTGCTGGGCCTTAAATATTGGAGGCGACGAGTAGATGAGTCCCAGCCCGGCTGCTGTCAGGCACACCTCAGGCTCCGCCCCTAATGAAGCAGATAACCAGCCCAGCCCACGCCTTGGAGCAGGAGGAAGGAAAACCCCCAAAACAATAACAAACACAGCGAGGAACATGGTCCAGGTACGGTGTCAGATCTTTGCTGGATTTCTTAAAGACACGACTTTCAGATACTGTTCATTTGCTGATTTTTAAAAAAAAATTTTTTGCCTGTCACTACTTTTTGTTCTCCACTTGTTCAGTTTTCTTAATTTTTTATGGTGCACTGCACATCATGCCAAGTCTTCATATAATAGCTCTTTGCAAATCACCGTGTTGGTGCAAAAATAAAATTTTACGCTGTCAAATTGTGCTATTGTTGCCATTTTTCATAGATTCAACATTGAACAAATGATGTGTCATAATGTTCACCTGTTTTGTTTTTTAAATCATTCCTGTCTCATGAGTCCTGTACTGGGGTCCTAAACAACCCTGCCACACACTGCTCTGTGACAGATCCATGATGTGGGGCATATAATGGAATATGAGCTGAAATAAAATTACTGTTCCATATTTTACAACAGGCTGTGCTTCTTTTTTGTGTATGAAAGCTTTAAAGAGGCTGGATTCTTTATGTTTTAGGGCTTAAATAAAGCCGGCTGGTTGGTGTTGCAGAAATGAATAAATGTGCAATTGTGGTTTTATTTGTGGCTTGCACAAAATTGTAAGCACACAATATTTATCATGTACTATCCTTTATTCCAGTTAAGGTTGGTGCAAACCCAAATTTGGATCAAGCTAGGACTACCAAAGAAGAAGAGGCCCCCCGTCCATTTCTGCCATCGTACAGAGGCAAGTGAGCACAAGCAGCAGGTCCTTGTGAAGCTTTTTAGGAGCAGTGGTTGTTATCACCTTCCTGAAGAAGTCTGGATTATCGCAGTCCATTTGCTGCATGCTGCATTTATTTATTCTGTCCTTTAGGATCCCGTAGGCGTTGACAATGAACTCCGTAAAAGGAGGGTGAAGTGCTTCTTTATAGCCAAGCTGCCCCAGCCTTTCCATAAGGTCTGAATACCTCTGAGTGAGATGAAGACGGTAGCCTTGATCCACCTTCCCTGTCAGTGGATGTGTGCTAACCTGCAAAAGAGGATCTCTTATTGGGTAAATTAAGGAGATTGTGAGCATTACCATTAAAAGAAAAGTAACTTCCATAACAGGCACATTTGTCCTAGTTGAATTTAGTTCCTCATTATAAAAGCAAGAATTCTTACCTCTACGATCTTTTTTGGTATATCGTTCAGTGTGAATCCATAGAGCCTTTTATGCCCCTGGAAGATATGAGAGAGAATTCTCATATCCAGCTGATAGGCAATCTCTCCAAGAAGTCTCTTTGGTTCTGAAACTAGATAATCAACATGGATTTTTAAAAAAGTGTCAACAGCGCTATTACAGCTTGAAAAATTTCTGCATTTGAAGTAACAATCACCCTTGCTGTCAAGAGGGACATCAATCTTGTTGCTTTGAATCTCTGCTCTGTCATCTGCATCTGTGCGCAGAGAGCTTTGGATGAAAGACTTGAAGTCGATGGGAGATGAAGACCGATGTTCCTGTTTGGGTTTGGTTTGCAAGTGTTTTCTGAATTGTTTCTCATCTAAGGTGCTTTGGTACTGACCAAATGGTTCTGTTCCTGAGATTGTGCAAACTGATAAAAATAACATTCTTATTTATCATTAATAACAAGCAGAAAACCTGAGACATGTGCAAAGTACAGTTACAGGCTTCTGTCTGCTAAACCTGTGATTATTGCAGCACCCTCTTCACTCAGCAGGACATAAAATGCATTGATCATAGTTCCCAGACTACACAACATATTGCCACAAGTATTCACCCACCCATATACATGTATATACATATATATGACATATACATCACTGATATAGAGCAATGGAAGACAAAGTAAATGAAAGTAATGAAAAACAATACTCGTTTCTCTAAAATAGCCTGGGTCACTTTATTCTATCAAGTGTTGTTTTTAAAATGCTGTATCTACATATTAAAGAACAATCAAGTTCCACCACAGAAAAAAATATATTTGTAAATGCTTACACTTTATATCACAAAGACAGAACATCACTTGTTTAAAGTACAAATATTGATTTCAAAGCAGTCAGAACTCGACACTGAATCACAAATGCCACCTAGTGGCAAAGAAAAACAATACCTGTTAAATTGTCCAGAGGATCTTTGTTGAAGCTCTGCATCCTGGTTTTCAGGTCTATGTTTTCTTTGACCACACTTAATATTGTCTTCAGCTGATCATTTTCCTGCCTGAGTTGTTCATTTTTTAACCTCAAGGCCTCAGCAGTTTGCTCCATATCCATTTGAGTGTGTCAGTTGCACAGCTGAGTCACCAAAACAAAATATAAATTCAAATTACAACTGAACTCTGGAGGCATGTCAGAGTTCTTTTAGTAAAAAAATAAACAAACAAAAAAAAGATTTCAAAAGTTTCTTTAAATGCATGAACATTAAATTGTCACTGTAGAAATACTCTAAGAACTGTTCCCCACAGTAGTAATAACCTTTAAGCTTTTTGTTAGTGGATGCATTTTGTTTGGTTGCCATGGAGTCACGTCAGTTTATATTTAAGTCTGTCGTCGGTTATGGTTTCATCCACTGCATTTTAGCCCTTCTTATCTCTGCTGGTTTATTGGTTAAGCACTAAAGATTCACTTTCAATCCTGGCAAAAGGTTTGACAAAACAATCCCAAAGTTCACTTGCTAGAGTTTTAACAACTTGACAAATAAACTGCTAATGAAACTGACTATCAACAAAGCCTTCTTCTGGATAACTAAAACTCCTGGCAACAAAAAAAAAAAGAAAAAAGTGGGGATTGTTCAGACAAATCTTCACGCTTTATAAATAGTTTTGTCTGGCATAGGATACAATTTTCAAAACCAAAATACAATTTTTGTACAACAGGTACACTGCAGAAAACTGTAGCAATATCTAAGCAGGATTATGGATTATGTGGTCTTACTCAGACCACATAATGTCATACAAAAACTACATTTACTCTGGGTGAAGCAAAAGCAATTTTTAACTATGTAATGAATACACACTACAAAACAAAGCAAAAATCGAAGTGATCAGAATCTGCTTCTATAAGTGAAAAGAGTTTTGATTGTCGCTCCCTTTGCTCAGCCTCCCCTAGCTCTGCCAACGATGGCAAGAATGTAGAGGAAGATGTTGATGATATCTGTGTACAGGTTTAGAGCGGCGAAGACGTATTCCTCAGGACTCAGGGCCAGTTCCTTGTTTCCAAGAAGCAGCTGAGTGTCCACGGCTAAGAACTGCAACACAGAAATTTAATAAGGGCAAAACATTACTATCACACTGCATGTTTATAATTTGAATCTTTAATGCTGCCAGGTGTGCTGTGGCAAGTCAGGTTAGAAAAGAATGTTTCGTAAATTCTGGCATGTTCCCTTTTTTCTTCCTCATTTTCTTCTTTTGGCCTTTTGTGAAAAGCATCTGTATGAAAGCCAGCATAATATAATAGAATAGGTTTTATTGTCGCTGAGGAAACAATATTGAGAACAATGTTAAAACAGTGAAATGCAGTTTAGCATCCTCTCTAAGGCAGCATTTAGGAAGATAAAAACTGTACAATGCAAAAACAAAAATGAATAAATCAAAATATATTAACACTAAGAAAAAGTATGTATGCAATCAGTGTTGCGGGGGGGGGGGGGGGGGGGGTCTCAGTGATGGATGATTGTCCATTAATCCCACTGATTATCCAACAGGATGGATAGGTTGGAGGAGGGATTGATGGCTTTCACAGCCTGAGGGAAGAAGCGGTGTTTCAGCCTGTTTGTGTTTGCCTTTAGTTGTCTGAATCTCTTTTTTGAGAGGGGAGGGACAAAGAGTGTCCAGGGTGAGTAATGTCCAAGTAATGTCCATTGCAATACAGAAAGCCATTTTCTGGAGTTGGCTGTTATAAATGTTGCTGGGGGGGTAGTGAGATACCTGTGATTTTTTTTCTGCCTCTCTCACCAGTTGCTGCAGGTCTCTCTACATCCACTCCATTAATGTGGAGAGCTGCGGCCTCGGTGTGTGGATATTCTGAAATCCACAACCAGCTCCTTGGTTTTGTTGGGATTCAATTCCAGGTTATTGTTTTTGCACCATACAGTAAGATGCTGGACCTCCTCCCTGTAGGCCGACTCGTTGTCGTCTGTGATCAGTCCTACAATGGTGGTGTCATCGGCAAACTTGATGGTATTGCAGGTGTGAATGAGGAAGCAGTCATGTGTAAAGAGTGAGTAGAGGAGGGGGCTGGGGACACAATCTTGTGGGGTACCTGTGTTCAGGATGAGAGTTGAGGATGTGTGGTCTCCCATCCTGACAAATTGGAGTCTGTTGCTCAGAAAGTCAAATATCCATGAGCATAGAGAACTGCTCAGGCCCAGATTGCTTAATTTTTTGAGCAGGTTATGTGGGATAACTGTATTAAAGGCTGAACTGAAGTCCACAAACAGCATTCTTACATATGATTTTTTCTGTTCTAGATGAGTGAGGGCTGTGTGGAGAGCTGTGATTACAGCATCCTCTGTTGACCTGTTTGGCCTATAGGCAAACTGATGTTGGTCAAGGTCAGCTGGGATGGCAGATGTAATATGAGGAATAATTAGTCTCTCAAAGTATTTGGAGATGATGGGAGTCAAAGCGACCGGGCAGAAGTCATTTAGGCAGCTCACTGGGTTTTTCTTTGCCACTGGGATGATGGTGGCTTATTTAAGGCAGGTGAGAAGGTGAGAGGTTGAAAATTGCGGCGAACACTCCTGACAGCTGGTCTGCGCAGGCCTTGAAAATGTGTCCAGGAACACCATCTGGTCCAGGGGCTTTGCTGATGTTTATTTTATGCAGAGCAGAATGGACCTGGTTTGGGAGCAGCTGGGGGTGACCTCAGTTGCCCACCTAGGCTTCCTGTTGGCTTCCAGGTTGCTGTTGTTCTTATTGTCGAAGCAAGCAAAGAACTGGTTCAGTGTGTCTGGGTGGGTGCTGTCTGTTGGAATTATTATGTGTACTTTTATTTTGGTTTCCTATCAGTTATTTTTATATTATACTGTTTCTTTATATTTTGAATTAGGACATGTGGTGACTTTCCTTAAACAATGTCACTGCATTCACTTATATGGGCTGTTTCAAGCATGCAGCAAAACACATCCCCCACAGCATACAGACACAGACAGAGAGACACACATACACATTATATGCACACAGGAAGTCACATACACCTTGGCTAATGTATACCTTCCATGGGGTTTTTCCACCACCATAAGAAGAGCCTGGAATATTGTTTTATTACTTATGTTGTAAAACTGCTTTCGTAACATCACGTGACTTTTACTTTGAAATAAAAACCGCTGCAAAGGGAAGTTGCGCTGAGAACTACTTCCTCTCTGGCTAAGAAGTGGAGGTTTACGTCTCTGCTCCGGAGGTCAGAGGTGAAGTGTCTCCCTCGCTAGCGGGTTTACCAAAACTGTCTGTGTGTGAGTGTTCTTTGTTCTTATAAAACGATCTGAACCTATCAGGGGTCACTGCCCCGAGTGTTCCGATTACCACAGGGACCACTGTTAACTTCATC
>VUQK01044268.1:47988-78907 GCA_015106715.1 Bujurquina vittata
TTTAAAATATTATTTTGATGCATTACTTTCTTTTTTTTGATTTTGGCAGTTTTGGGCTTACATGGATTCTCTGAGTAGAAAACCTTTTAATCTTTTTTATACAATTCAATCTTCAATTTAATAATAAGCTCTCTTTTTGACCAGGAGAGGGCAGTAAAGTGAATGTTGCTGCTCACCTCTTCTTCACTGTGCCTAATGATGGGCAGATAGAAGAACTGGCTGCCATGCTCTTTGGGCAGTATAGAGTTAACGCCTGCAGCATGTGGGCCGGTCAGCTGTTCGTTCACTGTCAGATTATCCGCTGGTGGCATAAAAGAAAAAGACTGTTTGCATTTGTAAATCCAGAGAGGAGCTTGTGAAGTAAAGTATATGGCTGCCATACCATTTAAATCAAGGAAGAGTACAGGAATGTGAGCTTCCATTCCTGCAGGCGGAGTCCTAAAAGCAGTTGAACGAGAGGTTATTGGTTAAAAAAAAAAAAGGCCACAAGTGAAGTGAATCTGCTGTATCTGGTGGAGTGTTTATGCTTGTTTTGTTTCTTTTGTTTCGCTTTGTTTTTTTTTTTACCAGTCTGCAGGAGCTCCTGGGATGCCACTTCCAGGTGCAGGTACCAGCACTGCATTTCTCTCTTCAGTCAGCCCGACCCACTGCTCCACCAGCCGAGCTTCACGCTCAATGTCCTCCTCTGACTTTTCTACATGCAGTGAGAAGGAGAGACATTAATAATGCCAGATTAAAAAAAAGATTATATTTAAAATTGAGAATCTTGTGATCAGGGCCTATGACTCACCCTGTTTGTTGATGATTTTCTTGATTTGTTCATCAAGATACTCCCGACGTTTGATCAGTGCATCTGACCAGCGCTCTCTAACACAGTTGAGATCCTCTTCCTGGAACCAAACAAAGAGCAGAATTAATGCCAGCTGGCTCAGTGAAGCTGCCATTACAGGGCAACGTAAATTGTTACCAGTGGATGATGAGCGTGCACTAGGGCTGATTTGTCTGAGGAAATACTGTAACTGCTCCTAAACACCCCAGCTAATACTTTAGAAAAGTAGCAGCTTTACCAAATCCAAGATGTTAAAAAGTTAAGTCTTAAGCTCTCCAATTTTGGCTATAAAACAAATGTGATTTCATTTGAAAAACATGCAGCAAAATGTTTATCCCCTTTTTGCAATCACACTCTTCATTCTTGCTCGCTTGCATGCACCTCCTCACACGCAGCCAAAGTTCCCCAAAGTCCTACCTGAATGCATGGCAGGCAACTGTATGAGAGCAGATTCCCCCTCTGCAACATTCCCATTCCCCAAAACACCTCAAAGCAAACTGTATTACGCTTCTGCAATAAGCACACTTTTACAATGCAAAGTACTGTAATTCATGCAGCCATGCAGTGCCCAAGTGATTAAGTGAGGCGTATTACTTCTGCAGCTCTTCAGTAGTGACAAGCAAACAATAGCATTAGTGCATGGAACCTGAGGGGAAAGGCAAGAGAGAGCGGGACAAGATTCTGGCAGACATGCTGCTCTGAAGCTCAGAAATGGGTTAAACTGTTTTTTTGTTTTTTATTGGGAGATGCCAAAGATTGGTTGGTATGATTGGTAATTACAGTACAACACATCACAACACATCCACGTGTGCAGCTGCAGATGCTGTTTAATAAAGCGCTTCTTTAGTTGGCAGGGACCTCCTGCCTGTCATTCCCTCAGCACAAGGCCTAGTCACAAACGCATGATCACATCAGTTGGTGTCCTTCATGCTGCAGCGTGAACTACAGGGTGAGCAGCAGCAGGAGGAGACTTAAAGGGTACCTGATAACTATCCATATCGTCTTCCATCTCTCTCTGGCAGGAGAGAACACACCAAGTCAAATGTGGAGGAGCAGTAAAGGCCGTTTCTAACGATGCTTACTTGCTTTTTTTGAGTAAAATTTTCCTTTTATAATTATAACAAGAATTTATTTTATAGTTGATGTGAATTTAAAAAACTACAACTTTTTACCCCTACCCCTTTCTAAATACCACAACAGGGCACGACATTGCATGTTAGCAGAACTACAGGCCACTAATGAGTCTGTATTTTTCTTAGTCTCCTTTAGATTGACTGCCAGCTAATCAGATGGCCCAGTTCTGACATGAAACCTGAGAAAGACTAAACATACTTTGGCTAGTCAGCAAAATATTGTGTCTTTGTGGCATGAAATAAGTAGATAAGTTCCCAAAACATATTCCTGTTTTGATACAAAAACATTTAAAGATGAAGTCAACACAATATGTCAATGGTCCACGTGTGCGCATGCAGAAGAATGCGTATTTGTGCATTTTGCAGACCTGGTAGCTGTCAAGCGGTCTCTGTAGTTTGGTGGAGCGAGCAGACACACAACCAATAGACACAGACAGCACAGCCTCCACCAGCAAGGGCAGAGTGCCAGAGTTCTGGACCGGTTTCACAGACACCTGCAGCCTCCTGGAGTGACCCTGTTTAAAAGAAATCATAATCACATGCTTAATTTTGATCCTCTTAAATGTGTGTTTAGTCTAAAGCAGCCAGCCTGACCCGAATGGAACCTTATTCATAGTTTTTCTCTGACCTGTCGGAGTTGGAAGACTCCTCCTGTGCTGATGTCTTTCCCAGGTTGCAGCTCCACAGATGCGTAGTCTCCCTGCTCATTTAGCTCTTGGATGGAAATCCACAGCTCGATCCTACGAGACACCTCACTCCACCTTGAATACGCAACAGCCAGAATTAGTATCAGTGTGTTTATAAATGCAAAAATCGCAGTGCAGCATGTGATGCATCGGACCTGTCCCGGAGTGTCTGGGTCTTGGCTTCCAGTGCATCCAACTCCCAGAGAGAACGTCCGTTCCCAGCACAGCGGTGACCCCACACTTCTATGGCCAGGGCTCCATCTGATATAAACTCTAAAAACTCATCTGTCACATGTACAACATAGTCCTGAAAAAAAAAAAAAGAAAAGAGTTGGACTAGAGAAGCTGAAAGTTACAAACAAAATTGAAAAGGATTTAAAATGTGTCCAAAACAAGGCATTAAAAACCTTGACTGAAACAACAAGCAGCTAATTTCTCCTACTTTGCAGTGATCAAACTGGACAGTGAACTGAGCATCTGGGCTTCGAGGGGAGGGCCTGTCTGGGCTGACCATGGGAGGAGCCACAGTGGGCTCACCATGCTCCCAGAAGGTATACTGACAGAAGACAAAGTTGGACAAGTTGAGCGGCAGTCCCGTGGCCTCCCTGACCCGCACCTACAGCAGTGAAGACACAAAGTTTAAGGACTTTGATGATTTCAGAACTAAAGTCTCCCAGTGAAGAGCCTGGGCAGAACCAATCTGAAATCTCAGTCTTGGTTAGAATCCACTGACTCATACCCTGCAGGTGAGCCTCTTGGCCATGTAGACTATCTCTCCGTTGGTGTCCATGACCTCGTAGCAGCTGTTTTCACTGGAGTTCTCCGAAGAGTCGTCCCCGCTACACAGGCGCTCTGGTACAGCTCCACTCACTCGCATCAGCTCAACGTGCAACCTGCCGGCTACCTGAGAACACAAGCAGAATAAGTTTGGGATATAACAAATATTTTAAGCTGTACCAGAACTGAGCCACGTGTTCTTCAGACCATTTTTGTATTCATTTTTAGCAGTATACTATTTATTGTTGAACTGCACTTTTTCATATGGACATAAAAAGGTAACAGTCTTGGTCTCTATAGCTAACTTCCTCCATATGACAACTCCCACCTAAGAAGCCTGTGGTCTCTCATTTAGTAATAATTAATAAAATAACAAAATCAGAGCTTCAAAGTGGGAATTCACAGTGACTGATGTCACAGTAGCTAATTCCATCTTTTGACCTTACCTCTCCCTGCTGGCTGATGATAGGGACAGCGTATTGCAGCCTGACATCATGGAAAAGGCATTCTAGAAAAATGTTGGCCACTCCAATCAGGTTGTGGTTCTCTTGCGCCTCATAAAAAGGATCACACTGTTTACTGCTTGCTTTGTTATACTGGAAACAAAACAAAACAAAAGAACACACTTTTAATTACTTTTTCCTTCCTTACTCATCTTTTCCTGTCTCTGATTCTTTGTTACGCACCGTTTCCTCTGTGCCCTCTTTCCAGTCTCTGTAGTGATCTCTCATGTCTACAAGTTTGTTCTCCAGCTTCTCAATGGTCCAAACTTGGGTCCCCTTCCCTTTCCTCCGCACCTGAATGGCTGGCTCGCTCACTATGGCTCCACGCTACATTAAAATGGATTAGATACATTTTAGAATAGGTTACTACGCAGATATTCACACCGTCCCTAACTCCAAGCAAAAATAGATGATAACAGTGAAATAGCTGAGTGAAGAGTAATCCTTTGAATAAGTTCCGGGGTCTGACCTTACGGTTGGCACTGAGGTTGGCTGCAGGAATCTGAAGGGTGACCTGATAATCAGTGAGTTTGTTCATCTCCTCTGCCAAAAAGTTGGCTTCTCGCACCAAAGTGTTGGCTTTGACGACCTGCTCTCTGAGTCGAGAAAGACTCTGACGAAAAAGCTCATCCCTGTTACAAAGTAACACACACACACAAAGACATTTTATAGAGTTTGAACGTAAAAGGTCGCCTCAAGACATAATTTTTTTTTTTGATTTGAAGATGAAATTGCTCCATTTGTGACATGGGATTATCCAAAAGGATAACTGAGTTGCCTATTCAGAAATAGGCAGAAGTAGAACAAACTGTTCACTATAGTTTGTTTTTGTGTGTCTGCACTCAAAAGATTTAAGATTCTGTATTTCAAATTGTATCTAAATCAGCCATCCATTCTGATTAACTGTAGTTAATAAAGGAAATAAAGTTAATATGCATATTTGACATGTGACTTTCATACATTAATCCACTAAGTATAGTTATATAGTTAAGGTATAGCAGGAAAATAGTGTTTTAAATGTGTACATCTAAATTATTACTTAATAGTTTTTGTCTATGACTGGATAGACATTTTTGAATGTTGTTAACATCTTAAATACTACAGCAAATTTTTTTTTTGATACACATGTATCATACTGTACGTGTGTGCGCTTCACTAACCGCTCCTCTGTCCACAGTCGCAGCTTGCTGTGTGCCGTGTGCGTGGAGAATGTAAGGCGGTCGCTGTTGCTGCGGTGATGCTGTGAGGTTTTCTCTGGAGACAGCTGCTGCCGCAGCGACTCCAGCTCTCGTTCATACATCATCCTTTGCTCCTCCAGAGCCGTCCGCTTCTCCTCCAGATACTGCTTTTCCAACACCTGGACCACATTCTGCATGGGGTCTATATACATTTAAAAATTCAGTACGCAATTCTCAAATGTGACATACACTCACTGCCCACATTATTAGGTACACCTGTTCAACTGCTCAATAATGCAAATATCTAATCAACCAATCACATGGCAGCAACTCAATGCATTTACGCATACAGACATGATCAAGATGTGAGCGTCAGAATAGGGAAGTAAGGGGCTATTGTTGCTAATCATGTCCATTCATTTACTGCACCAGCGCACCCATCTTCTGATGGCTGCTTCCAGTGGGATA
Source organism: Bujurquina vittata (assembly GCA_015106715.1). NCBI lineage: Eukaryota > Metazoa > Chordata > Actinopteri > Cichliformes > Cichlidae > Bujurquina > Bujurquina vittata. Next base: position 53,563 of record VUQK01044268.1, read on the forward strand.
AAGCTCCATGTCACAAAACTCAAATCATCTCAAACTGGTTTCTTGAATATATTTATGAATTCACTGTACTCAAATGGTCTCCACAGTCACTAGATCTCAGTCCAATAGAGAAATATGTCAATATGGACCAAAGGAATGCTTCCAGTACTTTGTTGAATTTATGCCACAAAGAATTAAGGCAGTTCTGAAGGCAAAAAGGGGGGTTCAACCCAGTTCTAGTAAGGTGCACCTAATAAAGTGATAGGTGAGTGCAAGTTTAAATGCTCTTTAATAAAGAAACAGGACAACTACAATGTAAATGTATTCATCCATTCTCTTCCGCTTATCCTGTTCAGGGTGGCGGGGCAACTGGAGCCTATCCCAGCTGTCACAGGATGAGAGGCAGGGCCCTGTACCTATGGACAACTTAGACTCACCAATTAACCTAACCTCAGTAACTGCATGTCATTGGACTGTGGGATGCTATGGTAGAGTCAGAGTTGCTGGAATGAGCTGGAAGTTCAGAAATCTAACTTGAACACTACCTTTGCACAGCTGCGGCTTTAAAATCTAAAAATATGATCCCAATCATACCATTGTTTCCAAGTGTCTTCATTATGACCTCCATCTGGGCAAACTCATAGCTGTAGTCTTGCTCAGAAGAGGCCTCGCTGGCTGTCTCCACGTCTGCCTCAACAAAACTCTCCCTGGGAGACGCTCTCTCCAGCTCCTTCAAACGGTCCCGCCGCTTTCGTTTAGGCAGATTGATCCTAGAGAGCCACACAAATTCCAGTCAGTCACTTCATAGCTCTTCACATGCTTGAATGTGGCAACACAAACAAAGGACTCATACCTGAAGAAGTGATTATTTCCCCATAAGATACGGTCTCCGTGCCACAAGTGCACTAACGAATCGATCATTGTTCCATTCACACAGGTCCTGAGAGAAAATACATTTCTATTTTATTAATGAAGATGTCAATTTGCATTTTAATCTTCAGCTTTTTAAAGGGGAAGCAAACTAATTGAGAAGGAACAATGCTTTTGTCGTGGGAGGGAGACATGCATCTGATATCAAAGCGAGGAGCTCAGATCATAAGATTCCTGTACAGTGAGGTCATGTGAAACACTGAGGCCCAGTCGTCCAAGGAGAGAGACAACAGAGGGAAACACAGACAGGCACAGAGTATGTTGGAAGTAGTTGTATGATAGCTCACCTGGCATTCCCTATTGGCATCAGGGTGACATCACCATCCGGGCACAGCTCCAGGGCGCAGTGCTCTGGCTGTATCCCGATCCCAAAGAGCTGAATGTCCTGAGACGTGTCTGCACCTACCCGCGTGTGCTCCTACACACAGGTGCAGGAAAGATTATGAAAAGTATATTGCCAGATGAGGATGTAATTACATCTCACCCTTCATATTCAAACTTTTTGGCCATAGCCACAAAACCTGCTACCTTTTATCTACTGAACTGATTTGAACCAGAGTACTAGAAAAAAATTAAATATAAAAACACAAACTCAGGAAAAATCACAACTAAAGCAATCACAACAACCAGGTCTAAGCGAAAAAACATGTGTCGTGAGGGGGCGTTGTAAAACAAACATCCTAGCTTCTAGAGGATGTCCTACCCTGCAGCGAACTAACCCAATTCACATTACCATAGTCATTCCACACTGACATGCCAGGCTGGCCTGCAGGAACTAGACAAAGACCTGTTGTTCTGTAGGCTGTGCAGACTGCTGTCTCACATGCCTCTGCACTCACACATCCAACTAGACGGCCGGCTCTTCCACTTCAAAGTCCAGACCTGCTCTTTCTGGACTCCTCTCACTTCAACATGTGTGCTGTGTTTCAGGCCTCTGTCAGTGCTAAATAATACTGCTGTGGTATGTGACGCACAAAGATCCTCAATGTGAAGTGCTTAAACAGTAAACTGCAGCAGTGAGTGAATAAGTGACTAACTGGGTCTTTGTGGCAACTAATGATGACGAGTACAAAGGGACCTCTTTGGCTTGTTTCCCCCTCAAAAGCCATTTTGAGGTGTTCTTGTCTTCTGCAGTCGCTATGGACAAAAGGCTGCAATGTTTGTAATAAACAGCATGAGGACATCTTAGTCTATAATTCTGACAATTCATTTAGAGTGAATAAATTAAGGGTAAGTGATTAGGTTGCACTATAGGACAAAAGGTGACATTAAAGGGATTTGCCCCTCAGCAGTACAGCTCTAGTCTGTGGGCCTGTTATCAACACTAACCGTAACATTAGCCACATTAAATGTCAAAATGCCAATACTATGGATCTTCTTAGTTTTCTGGGGGACACGGGCATCAGAAAAAAGCAATCCTTCAGTGCACACTCAGAAACAACAACAACAAAAAGACATATGAGGGCAGATAATAAAATAATAACAGATTGTCTTTATTGTCATTATATAGAATGTACAATGAGATTGGCGATCGGGCCTATTTGATCACACTGAGGTATAAATATTACATTTAGACTGTAAATGTAAATAAAAACAAGTTAATTTTTACAATAGATATATGCTAAAAAATAGCTGTTTGCTATATTTGCATTAAGCACCCAAATTGCTTGGTAGTATATAATCCAGTGTGCTAATATCAACAGATATTCCATCTCTTGCATCATACTGTAAACCTCATATAAAGAAGCTCGATGCTTTCATTGATTTCTCTCTGAAATTAGATTTGCAGATGAAATCTGTTGACTGTTGGCTTTTAAGTTTCTTTTTTTAAATAACCTTGACAAGGATATCTACGCTTTTATCACATCCCGACTGGATTCCTGCATTTTTTTTTTTTTAAATACATCAGATTGGGCAAAGCAGTTGGTCAAAAATGGTGCTGCTAGACTCCTGACTGGTAGACATAAACACGAACAAATTTCATTTATCTTGGCATCATTACACTGGCTACCTGTGCACTTTAGGATTCATCTTCATGCCTATATTGACATAACCCGAAGTTACTATTAGACATGTTACAATTTTACATCCCATGCTAAAAGCATCGTTTGCCTGGTGACTTACTTTCAAACGCCAAACTGGCTCTTACAGCCAGCTGATCTTTGGCAGTTGCCTTGCTAACAAACTTAAACCTAAAAACTCACCTTTTCTCAGTAGCCTTTTTGCTTTATCTCTTATTTACAGCTGTGTCTTGCTGTAAACAGTAGAGGTTGAATTGCTATTTCCTGACTTTTATTGATTTCTATGCAGACCTGCTGTCCTTAAATGTGCTATATGAATAAATAAAAAAACAGTATTACCTTCAGGTAGTAGACCAGCAGCTCATTTAAGGCAGGATCGGCATTCAGATTGACCAGGAAACACTTGTCTTCACCCACTTTAATTCCGGACGTTTCCAAGGAAATGCCCATGCTTTCCAACTGCTTCTGACGCTCCTGTGAACACAGATAATAATAACAGTGTAGCTCTTCATGTAAATGTGCTGAATTAGAGTTGAAGCTTTACAGTTTTCATGAGTAAGGTGTTTTACAGTGGCAATCTCCTCTGTCTTTCTCAGCTTCTCCTCCCAAGTGACCGTCATCTCCTGGATGAGCTTCTCTGATTCCTGCAGCTTCTCCTTCAGCTCGGGAGCCTTCATGGACTGATCAAAATAAAAGAAAAATGAATCAGAATCAGTGTTTGGCATGATTTATTCCTCATGTGTTAGCCTCCGGGGTTCACCTCCTTTCTCACCTCGGCCTGAGAGAGCTGAACTTTAAGCTTCTCCACCTCTTCCCTGAGCTCTCTGATGATCCGAGCATTGGGATCTTCATTCACCACAGCATGATTGACAATTCTCTTGGCCCTGTCGGCATAACGTAGCGTGGACAAAGTCTCCTCATAGTTATCAGCCGCTGGACTCACCGTCGCTATCATGGCAGTCTTGCTGTTTCCGCCAAGGTTGTCCTGAAGTTAAAAGAAAAAAAAAAAAGAAAAAACACAGGAACGCAGAGATGCTCAAACTGACTCTCATGGCAAGTAGTAACACAACAACAAGAAAACAGAAGGCACATAAATATATATGATTTGGGGGTTAAACCTTTAGTAGCCACGTGAGCACAGAGTCTCTGTAAGGCACAAACTTGGCCTTCCCCTTTCCTGCAGACTGATCAGCCAGAGCAGAAATCACACATCCTAAAGTGGTGAGAGACCTAAAACCAAACAAACGGACATTTAATTTGACAAATGATTGTGCTTCATATATATTTTTATACACATTTTAGACAAAAAAAAGTACCCACTTGTTTATATTGCTTCCTTCCTTGAGTCGCTCCCCAGCAGCTCCAGTCTTCGACACTCGTTCACTTCCTGCCAGGTCAACCAGACTCATCTTGCTCACCTTCTCCCCTGAATTCTGTTTACAGTCGCAGCGAACAGAGTCAGGCCCGAGACAGATGCATTTAATGGATGAACAAATGTGTGTCCCCATGAAAAAAAAATATCATTGTAAACGTGTGAAAAACAGCAACACCAACAAAAAGACTTACTCCAGACTGCAGATCATAGAGCGTCTGTGTGACAATGATACTGAAGACGGCGTGTGATCGACTGCTCTCCTCATTCATGTTGGTGGCTGCAACTGTGCGAGATTTGTTCCCCTCTGACATTAACACCTCAATGTCCTAAAAATATATATTTTTTTAATTTAACAAAAAAATAAGAAGAAGGTTAAGACAGAAAAAAAAAAGATATTTACTTTGCTTTTGTTGTTCAGACTTTGAGCACATTTCAATGGATAAAGTTTTTAAATGGATAGTTGTGTTTACACTGATGGTTGGAGGCGTGCACATCTGGCTGTACACCGTTTCATTTAATTGGGTCACAACAGAGAGCGGGCCAAGGCTGTGGGGAATCCACTGGACTAATGGCAGAGCAGAGCGCAGAGGAGCAGGGCGGAGGTGTTTAAACTTAATTACGGAAGGGGCTGCCAAGGCTTGGCATATATACTACATGAAACCTCATGACTACATCCCACATCATGAATATGTGTCACTGGAGTTTCTGCACTTGGGAGGATTTAACACAGCGAGGTTATTCCAAATGTAAATCAGTGGCTTGGTAACTGAGGTTGTGATATAAAGGCATTTTTGCTAAATGTCATAAATCATGTCTATGTGTCTCTAATAGAGGGTGGATTCAGTCTCAGTTTCTGGTTGCAGCATGATGACAGAAGGGTGCAAGACTCACCTCAAAGCTGGTCACAGCCAACTGAGACAGACCATCCACATACGGACCAAAGACTTTATGTTCCCGAACTTTCAGGGACTGCCGGCTCCTTTAAAAAAAAAAATTAAGGCAACACAATGAGTAAAAGAGAAGAAGAAAAGAGAGACTTTATCTGCCAAATGGAAGAACAAAGCATTCACTGTGATGAGATCTAAAAACACTTTACCAAATACATACGTGAACATTAAAACTGGAGTTTTGAACTTCAGCACAGAAATGAACATTTATAAACTACTGAGCCCAGTTTGAAGGGGTTCACATAATGCTGACCAGCCTATCAGCCTCAGGTAGATTTCCAGAGTTTCACAGTACACCAGTGTTTTAAATCTGGTGTCTGTGGCAGCATTCCCGCGTTGGCATACCAGTAGAGGCAGGTTTTACGTAAACCATGGATGACTTGTTTACCAGAGGTAAAGATGGGAGGAACTGTAGGAATGGAATCAGCAACAGGGGCAGGGCCTATAGGCAGAAAATGCTGGGAAGCATACAAAAGTTTCTGATGTTCTAGATTAAAAAAGAAACACAGCATTCAATGGAGGGATAACGGCAGGTTGACGGCAAGAATGAGCCCAAATCCACACAGGTGTGGCTTTTACTCGTTATAGGCGTACATCAGCGGTGCACACTCACAGGACACTTCATTAAATACAACTTCCTTGTGCAGGTTGGAGTTCTCTTATCTTGAGAGCTGCTTTAATTCTTCATGGCATAGACTCAGCAAGATGCTGGAAACATTCCTCAGGGATTTGGCACCATATTGACATGATAGCATCAGACAGTTGCTGCCAATAAGTCGGCTGAATATTCATGATGTGATTCCAATACAGTGAACTCACTGTCATATACAAAAAACCATGTAAAAATGGTCTGTTATCCTGCTGGAAGCAGCCATCGGAATATGGGTACACTATGGTCATAAAGGGAAGGACATGGACAGCAGCAATACTCTGACTTTTGAAAGAATGCTCAGTTGGTATTAATGGGCCCAAAATGTGCCAAGAAAATATTCCCCACACCATTACACCACCAGCAGCAGGCTGAGCTGTTGATATAAGGCAGGATAGATCCATACTTTCATGTGTTTTATGCCAAATTCTGACACTACCATCTGAATGTTGCACCGCAAATCAAGACTCATCAGACCAGCAACATTTTGCCAGTCTTTTCTTGTCCAATTTCGGTGAGTCTGCAGTTTCCTGTTCTTAGCTGACAGGAGTGGCACCCGGTGTGGTCTTTTGAGGCTGTAGCCCATCTGCTTCAAGATTTGACATCAGAGATGCTCTTCTTTTGTGGCAGGCAACATACTGTAAATTGTAACAAATTTAAACAAAAAAGCATCTCTTATTTTGCACCCAGAGTGTGCGTTTGAGATAGCTGGAGGGAATGTTTATTTGGAATGAGAGGGGAAGATGTTATCAGAATGAGTGTGTAATTGGCAGGGGCGAGTAGCTCCAAGCTGTGAGCCAAAACTCTGGCTCACAGTTTTACTGAGTCCAGTTCTCAGTATTTAGAGCCGAGCCCCACATATTCCTGCTCCGCAATAATACTGGTATTTTACTGAACTGAACAGAGCATGAGGGAGGGGGAGGAGGAGAATCCCAACACAGGACACTTACAAGGATACATCTTTTCCTTTTTACAGCGAGCAGTGCAGATTTCAGTGTTTCAGGCTTTTAGCCACATTTCTACAGAGAGATCAATACACACTGCAAACATCTCTGCGTGTCTGTTCTCAGGAGTGTGCACATACAGTACAACATTCATCTTTCTTTTTACTTCCCTTGATAGGCGCTAGTGCATAACGCATGTCTGTGTTAGTGCGTTAGATTAATTTCTGAATGTGCTCACACCTTCTTCACAATCAGTTGCAACAATCTGAATAGTTTCACACGCCAGAATTAAATCACTCATCTACTCAGTGCTATCTGGTGAGGTGTGCCACTCTGCTTGAATATTTAATGAAATCATTTCAAAATGCAAAGGCACAAAACACCAGTTTAAAGAATGAATTAATGCTATTAATTACACTAGAGGAAATTCCTAAGAAAACTGATGTTTTTCTCCTTTCCTGCAGAGTTTTATCTGCATCTCCCCTTTTTTTTTTACCCCACATCTGTAAATATCCTACAGAGACAGAGGCACCTTGTTCCATTTACTGAGATCAACAGCAGACCTTTAGGGTTGATAAATATGTGAAAATGATTTGGCTCTTTAATGTGTTTTACAGCGTCTTGAACCACAGGTTCTAACTACGAATGATGCAGTGATGGTCAGGTTAGAATTGATGGCTGCTCCTCTCTAGCAGCCTATCACAGCAGTTGCAGCATCAGTTGCAAAGCCAACAAACTGTATGAGTAACATTTCTTCCAAAGATGCCCTGATAGCAGGCTTTCTAACTGCAGCATGTGAGACAGCAGCCCTGCTGCATAAACTTCAAGTCAGTTAAACCCAGATTGCAGGTTTTTATGGAATAATAATTTGCAATAAACAGTCCCCAACAATTTATATCAACTGAGTCCCCCCTTATATCATAAAACTATTGATTCAGAATCCTTTAATTTTTTTATATAGCACTACACCTCTGATGTAGAATGCAGCTAATTGCAGTATTATTGCAAACAGATTGCATGTAAGTGCCAACTTGAGCCCTTTCAATGGAAAACTGATATCAGACTGGCTCTTTCTTATTGCCATTTTATCCTGGTTTTACAGCCATCTTAATGCATCAAAGTTGGTTTGAAGATGGCAACTGATTGCGAGTGGTCTCAGACCTGGTCCCTCACCTTTAAAGCAACCATTTCAAAGGCAGGGGGAATCACAAATTGACTCCACACAATTTGGTGGCGCAGCAGTCTCCAATCATTGTCTTCCCTTGTGTGACTGTAGCCTTAACAAGCAGCTGAACAGGTATACCTAATGAAGTGGCCAGTGTGTATCTGAAACTACTTTCACTGCTAGAAAATGAAGATGATGTTTGGCAGTTGAAGGATCTGTGGCTGCAGATGACTTTCACATGAAACTAATGGAATGCAAACTTTGGTGCGCTAGTGAGTATTTGAAACAACAAACTTTCTTTTTTTTACAGCTAAAATGTAGAATATACTTCATTTAGTGCATCGTTTTATGGTATGTGTTGCTTTAACTAGTGACTTGAATTGTGTTGGGACCGTTATGGAGCGCTGCACCGATATGGTGAACTTGATTCTGCTCAATATTAATTTTATTTCTTTATAAACTTGTTGGTGTGGCTGTTCCCAGAGCTAACGTTTAGACCAAAAACTGACAAAGTCAGTTAGAAGGCAAGATCAAGAGAGTGTGACAGTTACTATATTCGTGAGAGGAAGCTGCATCTTTAGACATCTGCAGCTGACAGAGTGCTGCACTGTAGCCCATTTGTGGTGCTTGGCTCACAGGCAGCTCTGACTGCTCTCCTGCTCACAGCTTCACCAACAGATCTCCCTGAAACGTCCCCATTCACAGCTCACCCTTCTTAGCAGTCTGTCTGCCAACCCACATCACACCACAGAGGCAAAGAATGCAGCACTGTCAGAGGACGATGCTGGCTGCTGTTCTGCAGGAAATAACTGTGTTGAGCTTCCTACTCATATTATTCTGTTGCCATCCCCCATCGCGGGTACTAGACACAACAGAGCTATAAAAAGAGATGCAAACCAGCAGAGAGTGGGAGCTAACAGACGGCTCTCTCCCCATCTGTGCTGGAGCTGGAGAGAATCACGACAATGAGAAAATTACTCCAGAGTTTGTGAAACCAGCTGTGTCTTGTCGGCCCCAGGTCCAAAGCTGCGCCAAAGCTGTTTCAGCGAGCTGGAACGTGTGCATATTTAAAAGCAGATATCAAACTCACCCTTTGGGATCCAGCAGGTCACGGACCTTCTCATTGTAGATCTCCATGTAGGAAACTTCCACCTTAAAAGTATGGGCTTCGTTTGTCTCCCTGTGGACCCTCTCAAACAACGAGCAGCAGAGTCGAGGGATTAAACCTGGCTGCTCTCCATTGCCCATCATGGAAAAGGACTTGCCTGAGCCTGGATGCACAACAGAGTCCCACATGAGTGTACTAACTTCAGAAAAAGACTTAAATACAGTCTATATACTTTAGCATTTACATCTAGAGAATAATTTCCATCACAATCATATTAAAAATGAACACATAGACAATGAGTCTACAGCCGTGCCAGTAGCTGTGAGGCCACATTTGTGTTTGAGCAGAGTGCCAGCACAGTGCTACCAGACTTATTTATAAAGCTAATGTACAGCTACAAAGTTTCTCTTTAGCATGTTAGCATGCTAACATCTGAGATTAAAGTTGATGGCAACAAGTAATGGTCAAACTGAAATTTTAACCTAATGCACTGCCACAAATTTTAATTTAATCATTTCAAATCATTCACACTTTGTGACTTCTAAGTTAAACAAAGACTGTCTAGAAGTGCAAATCCACATTCTGTGTGCCACCGTAGTTCCCATCATCACTCATGTGGATGTTTCTTCTAGCAGGAAGTTTCTGTAATCATTGCAATGATGACATCAGATTTGTTTTCTTCTCTTGTAACTGATGAGCATGCAGGTGTGTCCCTCTAAGACAGGAAGCGGGATAAAGCAGCTAATGTGATTTAAGGGCGAGGAAGGAAACGGTGTCATTAAATTACCTGTTTGTCCATAAGCAAATATGCAGGCATTATATCCCTGGAATGCATTTTCAAGTATTCCCTCTCCAAGGCACTTGAACACCACCTCTTGACCTTTCAGAGAAAGAAACAGTCACCATGGAGATTATGGTAAACAGAGGAATAATTGAGACACACTGGGTCAAAGGCCAAGTCCTTTTAGGGCTCCAGCCTCTGAGTTAAGACACAGCTTTACTGTATAAGCACTATGATCACATACTGTTCAGCTGTCTTTCTACTAAAGAAAAATTTGTATAGAGAAATGAATTGACAAGGGCCACAAAACAATGAATAAGGTTCATGAAAGGTGGCAGATTCCTGTCTGGTCATGTGGAAAATGCGGAGCTGTGTAGAGAAATCTCTTGTGCTGCTCACTGTCATGCCCCTGCTGAATGGGACAGCTGTTTAATGAGCTAAATAAAGCCTTGGCTCGGGCCCTTGAGGCAGCCCTTAACTGAACAGATTGCCTTGTCAGTTCAGCACAAAGGAGACGTAAGCGCAACATTTTCATCGCAAAACGAGTTATTTGCCAAAGTATTGACAATTATTATGCAAATCCACCTCACACCGGCAGTAATAACTTCTTTTATGAAGACGTTACAAAAACTGCAGCTGAGAAAAAACTGTTTTTTTTTTTCAGGATAGTGGGTGCATGGGAATGCAACAGTGGTGGATAATTACATAAACACAATGACAAATGAGTATGTGAACAAGTGTGATGCCAGTGTAGTATATATGTGTGTATATATGGCACACATTTTATTGTTTCAAGATAATAAAAAAACAACTACCTTGGTCATTTTATTTTATTCACTCAAAATACAACGATCATATAAACCCATACTATGCTCTGTTTTGCATGATGCAAAAACAGCTTGCCATCAGCCGCCGAGCTTCTATGCCCTTGCGGTGGTGGTAACACAAAGCTCGGCAGCAGGTCTTTGCATGGGACATAATTTGAGCTCTCTGGATGAGTAAAGGATTAGTTTTCAGCCCTAACTTTTAGAACTCACCAGCATATTTGGGAACGTTGGACTCATCCATGGACCAGAAACAGTGGTCAAATGCGAACACCTGCAAGAGAAGACAGCACAGGGAGTGTAAACATACACTTGCCCAAGCATGTATAGTACAACATAAGCATAAGCAGAACTGGGCTTGTCTAAGTGAGTAGGATGAATGCTAACTGAGTATTGTTCAAGGTAATGTTTTCTTAAGACCGCATCATGTCTGTCTGCACAAATCCACTGTCAGCCGTTTGGTCATAGTGGCTGGAGTTAAATGAATTCATAAATCAGGGTCAGTGCTCCCCAGAAGAAATTCCAGCACCCAGTGACCCTCATCTCCAAGGAGACAGGGACATAGCTGTTCCACTCGGTGCGGGCTGGCTCTTAGCCCTCTGAGTCCCACAACACAGACTTCTGCAGCAGCATGCCCTTCTATCGCCCAAGCACCTGCATGAGCTCTGGATACATAACACACAGAGTGGATACTCTCTGGGAAAAGAGCAGTAGTCGACAACCCCTCACAGACAAAACAGATCCTGTTACTAAAGATTTATTTATTCACTTAAACACATATTTATCTACCAACGTTCTTAAATGTATCCTTTAAGTAGCTACAATGCAGATTACCCCATTACATATTTTTGTTTGCCTCTTACGACACCTCATTTACCCATTTTCCAGAAATGCATTGTAAGTGCCAGGGCCCAATAAAGAACCATTTCCACACACGTCCATAAAAAACAAAAAAAAAAAACAAAAGGAAAGGAAAGGAAAGAAAAAAAAGATTGGCGTCAGCATGGCATCACATATTTGCTGGATCAGTTGGAAACAGTGAAATCAGAGGCTTTAGGAGGGGCCTTTGCAAGAACTCATGGTTGGAAGATGCAACCCACAGATCCTGTATTTCCCAAGGAAAGTGGCCTGATATTTGCAAGTAATGCATTTTCTCCATCGGTGGAAAAGAGATCATTTGTAAGAATTCAAAGTACTAGTATAAAACGGTGCTTTGACAAGTACCTTAAAAAAGCTAAGTTGTATATAAGATGTGCAACATTTAATACTACTAGATCTATTCTGCGCAAGAGTCAAATAAATGTGTTTAAGTGTGGCCTGAACTGGGTAACGGGAGCATTTCGTATGTACGCTTCTCCCTCCATTTGCCTTAAACCTATAGCAATCAGATTAATATTTTAGTCTTGATCTGATTATCAAAGTTTTTAGACAGCTTTTTGGTTGCTTAAGCAGTCATCTAGGTTGTATTGAGGATAAAAAGCTTATATTACGTTCAGGATTTTAAAATTCTGCATTTAATTCTGATTTTGTGGATTAGCGTTCAAATGTTTGTTTGTTTTTTTGCAACCCATCTTTTTGGGCCAGGACCCAAAAGAACACACATTTTTTTGACTGGTGTTTTTCAGATGTTAGCTGCTGTAGCTGCTGCCCTGTTGTTGCTGAGGAGCAAGCGCTGCACTGCTGCACATGGTACAATTCCTGACTTTAGTGCACTGCTGCTGCTTTGCCAAAACACTTTTCTCTACGCAAATACACCACAATAATTGAACTTTAATCATAATAAGGGCTACTGGCCAGAGAAGCAGTGGTTGCACAGTCAGCATGAGAAGCACTGAGATCACTGAATACTTTGAAAGCAAAGACCTCCTCTTGTGACTTCAGACAAGTGAGTGGGTGCCATTCAAAAGAACAAAAGTGCCATCATTCTCAATTAAGGCTGGTTTGGTAACTAGGGCTTCAGTCTCCTCTGGCCTGTCTCTGTCAGGCCTGAGGGTGTGACTGCACCACAAATTGTTCTTGATTGGACAATTACTATTAATCAGCAGTGCAAATAATGATGCAGCTGAGACACACAAAGCCCTTCTTGTCATTTTTAGTATGAAAACTGAGAAAATGTGATTGACTGCAGCCTCTGTTATCCTTTAGAAGGCAGGGAGAATTTGAGTGGCACTGTAGCTCAGCAGACAACCACGTGCTTGTCTCGCTGAAAGGTTTTACAGCATAGCTCAGGTTCACAGGGCCCAGAGAGTGTGCACGCCCGTGGCCCAGACTAGCGCTCCCCTTGGTCTAGCCAGGGGCCGAGTGTACTGAGCACAAAGCCCGTCCCTGGTGTGTGAAACATCTCTGAGCTAGTCACCAGCGTGTTGTCAAGGGGGGAAGTGGGGGTGCGCTCCAACAATGCAGCTTTGAATGTGCACACACACTGCCCCAGTGTCCGCGCTCATCCCTCTCTCATTGTAGCGCCTTTGTGGGTGTTCATGAGATCTTAGAGCACTGACACATTCACACGGACATCTATCCGGCTCCTGCTGACCAACCAAACTACTAAAACACCCTCAGTCATGTCCCTAGAAACAATGTCACAACAGTGGACAGAACTGTGCAGGATGTCTCTCAGCTGCCCAGGGGAATAGCGCTGCTTGTCCTGCATCCTGCTACTGAATGATTTTAGCATCTGTAAAGCCACTATAAATGGCTATGTTCAGCTCTGTTGATGCCAGCAAGTTTTTTTTTGTAGAAAAACAAACAGATAAAACATACATACCTTCGGCTGTTTCCTGGTGAGGCAAAGGGGCAATCCAAGAAAAACAGTAGAAACCCCGCAGGTGAACCAAAAAACAGAAAACAGAGAAATTTACATGGTTATCACACAAATTTACAGAACAAATTCATGCTCACTAAAATCCTTCTCTTGATAAGAATGCATCCCATGTGCTCTGAAAAACAGAACCTGTAACCTTCTAACTTTCTGCACTTTGAAATTCCTCATCAGACTTCTTCGTTCATTTCCTTACTCATTGTAGCTTTTCCTGGTGCTAGCTGGTGCTGTGAGTGGGTTCATAATTGGGCCAGTGAAGTGTGAGGAAGGGAAGAGATTTAGGATTCAATGTCCCACTGACTCTGTTGAATAAATAGCTCTTATGCCAGTGGACTTAACACAGAGGCCAGTTTGGGGAAGCTGCACTGGGCATTACAAGCTCCCGGAACTAAGGACAAAAGTGTAGTATATATGGTTCTAAGCTTCATGGCAGAATTCTATTAATTGGACAGTTCCTCAATTGACAGTAAGTTACAGCCTACACTGTGTGTGGTTAATTAAGACATGCATGCGCCACAGTCGTGTCCTTCAAGACTCAGCAGATTCCTCCTGCACAAATCTCCTGGCACAGAGACAGAGGTGGGCATCACCTTTGCACAGCAACCAATACAGAGCAGTGTGCTGAAACACTGCACCAAGGTTTCTCACACAAACTGAGCTGAGTCACCAACAACAGCAGCCCATACAGAGATCAGCACTCATTTTAAAATAGCCATCTGCTTTTTAATTTCTAATCTACTGCGTCTAGGTTTCAGAAGGATTTTTCTGAGGGGGGGGGGGTAGATAAAGTATTACCAGTAACAATGCTCTAACTTTTACAACAGAAGAGTGTGGTAGTGTGGTTAGTGGACAAAATAAAAGAGGGCCTCATATCCTGTACCCAAATCTGGGCCACTTAAAACAATTGACGGTCTTAATCAGAGTACAAAAAGACTGCAGCAGGCAGTCCCCCTCCTCTGGCTTGTCACTCCACACTGCAGAGCAAAGAGGGGATGTACAGCAGGAGCTACAGTATAAGATATGCAGGCTGTGTGAGTCTCTAATCTTTTTCTGTGGACAGACTAGAAGGAGTACTGACAGGTCTTAATGCATGTTAACCTGAAAAGCAAAATTTCAATAAGAAAAAAAAACATGGCAGAGGCATAAAGATGGGGTATTGATGAAAAACAAAGGGACAAAAATGAGGAGGACTCAAAAGAAAGAGCCAGACACACACTTGATCATGAAAAGATGAAAGACGTGCTGTTTTTGAATGAGTGCACTCCACAGCAGACTCTCTGCATCCACGGCAGCAGTAACAGCGCTGCTGCAGTGGTTCGCTGGCTCTTGCTCCCTGTCTCATCTACTGTATGTACAGTTAATGTATCCAGTTGTGGAATGCTGGGAATGCTGAACAAGACAATGGGGGGAACTGTTCCTAACTGGCTATATTTAGGATTTCATAGAGTTACTACTTCCTCATCAAAATCTCATAAGACGCTGATTTAATTCCAAACAGCTTACTTAATTTTAGCCCCCTATTCCAGAAGAGTCCCTAACCTCCTCCCAGCCTTTCACAACACCAAGACCTCCCTCTTAATAGATGAAAAAACATTATCCTTCAGTTCTCCCGCATAATCCCTCCAACAGCCTCAGAAATACAGGCCCCTCTTAGCTGTGTTTGTACTTTGCTTGTACGTTGTCTTTGCTGTCACTGATTTATATAAAAGTTTAACTATTCAGAGAAAATAGCATCTTGTTCCACTGCAAAAACACTAACTTTTAAGACATTGTTTTCAAATGCAATATTGTATATTAAAAACAAAAATCATTTAACTGCATTTAACAGCCCTTCCATCAATATTGCTATTTGGGCTGCAATTGATTGCCAGTCATCAATAAATCATTATTGATTTATCAACCAATTATTTTGTCCATGAATCAACAAATCACTTGATCTATAAAAGATCCAAAAAAACCAAAAAATAAAGCGTTTGCCATCCAAATATCAAAGCTTTACAGTTTAATATGGCATAAAAAAGGAAAGGAAAACATCTTTATTCCAGTGACTAAAGTCTTCACAAATGGTTATCATTCAAGCATGAAGCCCGCAGGAAATTTGCCAAATAATCAGCACGGATGTCAAGTTACATCTCGAGGGCTTATTAAAGACTATGCTGGGTTGTACAGTACAAAATGTGTGACACATGTGTGGCACAGAAGTGCCAGGTGGTATCAGATTTTTATCCTCTCAGAGGCAGATGCACTAAGCCACTGCAGCCTCAGCAGGGCATGAATGAAGTCTAAAGCCCCAGCAGGCATGGCAAACATAACATTTCAGTTTAACTTATTGCATCCCGTCTTTCAGATATAGGTCACTTTTGCACCAGTGTTCCTCGCAGATTTATTCAGACACACCCATGACAGTACTGGAGAGTATGCACACTATAGCTGCAATTAAAGCAAAAAGACTTTGTTGCACAAGGCATTAACTTTGGTGAAGTTCTCTCCATCATTAAGAGCGGGGTCTGTCCCTGCATGTATGCTGCATGGTGGAGCTGACCGCGCCCCTCACTCACAGGCTTGGCAACAGAGAGAGAAAATGAATCATAAACGACTGTTAATCTTACTGCAAAATGGGGCAGTTAGAAAAAAATATGTGCATGCTTTTGCTGTTTAGGCAATTCTCTGCTGAGCTGAGCAACTCACAAGATAAGTGACATGAAGCTGATATCTTCATGTACTGGAGCGCATGTATGAAAGGGGCTTAAAAATGCCATCAGGAAGGGTTATGTGTCTCTGTGTGTCCTATCAAGGACACACTTAGGTTCGAGCAGCTCCAGCTACCTGATGCCAAAGCACCCATGTATGAATTACTTGGTTAAGGGAGAAAAAGACTGGCCACTCACACCACAGTGACTCTCAGCCTGCATGTTGTGTCTGATAGGTTAGAGGAAATTTTATGTAATTTTTTATTGTTCATTTACTGAAAGTATTTTAACATGTTTTTTATCTGATGATTTTGTGTTTTTATCTACCAAGGATAGAAACTCCCTCAGCAGCATTGTCAACACCTCCTCCAAAATCATGAGGGTCAGACAGAGAGATTTGTGTTCGCTGTGGGGAAATCAGGTGAGGCAAAAAACGATTAACCAGCCCGACCACGTTTTGTCATCTGAGTTCAGGAGGTTACTCTCACATCACCTCTACCCTGCGCCCCAGTGTAGAATAAATGATACTTAAAATCCTTCATTCCCCCACCCAGCTAGATCACTTAACTCTGACAGGGGCCATTTAGATTAATTTCTTTCTGTTGCTTTTTTTTTTGACACATGTCCTTGTTGTTCTATTTATTTATTTATTTATTTTTACATCATTGTTTGTTGATCTGTGCCTTGATACGCAACAGTGTTTGTGATTTAAGAACTGCAGGTTTGATTCTATATGAGTAAGCTGCAAACTAATTGCTTTTCAAATAAAGTTATATGAATCGGAATTAAACAGTAAGAAATACTGCCTCAGCATCAGACTGTGACCAATTTGGAAATTAGCCCGGGAAGGATCAAGTCTGTGTATGACATCTGTGTATGACAAATCTTTGTGAACATTTCAGCTCAAATCCATGCGTGTGGCCAAAACGAAGGTATAAAAAGTGGAAAGGCAGCAGTGGAATCCCACCCCCCCACCCCCCCACCCCCGTGGTTATGGTGCAAGATTAAGGCCACTGGGTTATCATGCCACTGAAAACTACCCTCTTCTAACCCAGCAGACAACACATCAGATTAATGTACTGCATTATCCACCCACTGAAGCTTTGATCTACTCTTAAAAAATTACACTGCATGCCTCGGTATTAGATAGAATAGTTCTTTTTAAAGTATCATTTCATTTAATTTTCCCACCCTTCAACTAAAGATCGCGAGAGGGCTGTTTCAAAATCCAAAAGTCAATCCCACCTTTGTCATTTTCCTAAAATCAATCAAGACATTATCAAATCATAAGTTTATGATTACATAATCCTGCTGTACAAATGGAATATGCACATCACACTGAGGCCCACCCCCCATTAAGACTGCACAGCGTTCATTCTCCCTGCACGCCCACACACACTCTAATACACAACATATTTTGCTGCCACTCCCCCCCACATATTCAAATTCCTCCTCTTGATCTATTGTTGAAACATTACTCCCCTGTAACACAAACACACAAAAACTTATAACCTCCATTTAACCACACATACGACTATTTCTCTGTTAAGCTCTTGGCATGCTTCAAGACAATTAGATTTCATTGAACTCCAGAGATCCAGAGATCCAGAGATCCAATTCTCAGAGATCTCTCTCTCTCTGTGTGTGTGTGTGTCTGCGCGCTCATTTAAGTGTTAGGTTAACATTTCAAATAGCCTGCCAGTAAGTTTAGAACTGGACACGCCTGTCCCTGCTCAAAGCAGAGGTCATCCTGCTGCACAGACACAGAGCAGAGTTACAGTAGAAGTAGGGGGGGCTGGTGCCTATAGCACTCAGCTGAATGTGTAACGGACCAGAGTGGAATACAGAATTAAGCATGAAAACTGACTGAAGTTAAAGTTTTAAATGCTGGACAAGAATGTTTCCAAGACAGGACTGAAGTAAGATGATTAGCTAATGCCAAAACCAGATTCAAGCTACTGAGACAGCTAACTGATATTACACAAATGACCTCTCAAACTTCATCAGCTTATTACTAAAACATCTACTCTAAATATGGAACATGTTGGCCAGTGGCAGAGCGCTCAGATCCTTTACCTGTACCACATCTCAAATTCTCTATTGCAAGTGAAAGCCCTGCATTTAAAATCCAACTTAAGAAAAGCATGAATTACCGTATTGTAACGTAAAATAAAGTGCATATTAATATTGCATCAATCCTTTTTGCTGTTTTAGCAACTGAGGTGAAGAAAGATTTAACTACTTAACTATTATAGTAAGACACTGTAGACCACCAATGATTTGAGCTTTGTGAGAGGGCTAGAAGCAGCCATCAGAAGATGAGTACACTGCGGTCATAAAGGGATGGACAGCGTCAGCAACAGTACTCAGGTAGGCTGTGGTGTTTAAACAACCCAAAGTGTGCTAAGAAAATAACCACCACACAATTACACCCCCCCCCCACGAGTCTGAACTGTGGATACAAGGCAGGATGGATCCATGTGTTTATGTTGTTTATGCCACATTCTGACCCCAGCATCTCCATACTCTTGCCTTCCTGTCAGCTCAAAGCAGTCTGGCCGTTACCCTCTGACATCAACAAGGCATTTTTCAGCCAGAGAATTGCCTTTCACTGGATATTTTCTCTTTTTCAGCCATCCGTAAACCTTTAGAGATGGTTGTGTGGGAAAATCCCAGCAGATGAAATACTCAGAACAGCCTGACAGACACCAGCAACAATGCCATATTCAAAGTCACTTACTTAGACCGTTCTGTTAACTTAAACTTCAACTGCACTGTCTGCATTGTAGTGGAGTGACAAGTGGTGAAAAATGAAAACAGTCTTTGTAATTTAACCATACAGTACTCCACTGAATACACTAATTTACCTTCCACTGCTGGACGTGGCAAAATTATCATTTTTTTAAAAGCCTAAAACAAAGGAGTCTTTGGATCGTTGTAATAAAAGCTAAAATTAGTTTGAAAATATTTGGAGTGAGCGGCTGGAGAATATCATATCACTCATAAAGTCATCAACATAAGTCCAGGACTTTTCTGTATCTCGAAACTGCCGTTGCTAAGTAACAGTGGTAAACATGGAGGGCGAATCATCCCACCAGCCTCATGAGTCAAAGTTCCAATATGAAAGCCAAATTCAGGCTCTCCAAAACAGCCTTTAACGAAGAGGACTGCCACCAGCAGCATGCGTGACGCTCATACCAACTCCTGCACGGTACCTCGAGGTTTCCATAACAAATGTTAACAGCAACATATGATGCAGGCAGGCTCTAATTTAATCCTCTCAAGCATTTCTGACAACAATGTGATGAGGCAGGCTATGTGCGTGTATGCTAAAACACAGAGTGAAAATGACCACATCTACTCCAAAGTCTTAAATCTGGTAAGTTTCAAACAAGCCAGAAAAGAAATGGCGTTCATCAATATGTTCAGTACAGTAGGGATTCGTCCCCCAGAGGAAATAATGTGACACATTTACTACTGGGACACACCTCACATGACCCCATCTGCCTGCTGGATGTCACTTATATGAATAGATCTGGCTGCTGAGGATAATAACAAAAGCCAGAGTAAGCATGCTCATGAAGTACAAATCACATCATTAATGGAAATAATTACAGGCACAAATGTATTTTAAAAGGAGTTACGTGCTTGAAAGGCTCCGCAGAATGAGTCCACAAGAAAACTTCTCACTATGAAACTGAACACAATATAACAAGTAGGCTTGCCTTCAAAAAGACCTCATCTGGGAGAATTGAGCCAGGAACAAAAGCAGAATAATTATGTTAGTAAGTGTTTGAGAGTGGATTTTCACATATGCCGCCTGTAGAATTAAAAGCCACATCTGAGATTAATGAGGCACAGGCCTGACAAAGAGGGAGGGCACCATCTTTTCTCAATTCCGGCTCAAGATGTAAATAATGTCCCACCCTCTAAACAAACAGGGAACGGTCCTCAAGGGAATGCAATTGTTATATCAGCGTGCTCCTAGCACTTTCTCCTCATAGCAAAGAAAGCAGCCTTAAAGTGAAAATCGGTAGTGTGCAGCTAACTGTGAGAACAACACTGTAGTGTTGATCATTGGCACATAAGGAGCAACACTGAAAAAACAAAGAGAGCATTCCTGAGGGCGGCCACTGGACAAAGCAGCATTATCATTTAGTAAAAGCTTGTTTTGGAAAGCTGGATGACACTTGGTCATGTGTGACAGACAGAAAATGTGATCAAGCTCTAAAACGTGGTCCACCGTCATGTCTACTCAACATGTTTACTTAGCACAGAAAGCCCAGGATCTTAAACGGCTTTGTTTTACTGAGGGTTAACTAACAAATAGAGTGTTTGGATGCTAATAAGCCTCCATAAACCATACACTGATGAAATTTAAAGCACCAGATTGATTCTAGAAAAGTCTGATGAGATTTTAATGAGACCTTTGCGAACACACGTGCTAGTCTGTATGGTAAAAAGCTGTGACTGAAGGCTAAAAACAGCTAGCTGAACTCTGGCCAAAGGTGAGTTGGTTATTAAATACATATTTTGTTACTTAATGTGTACAATCTTTATTTCATGTTGCAAGCCATTTCCTGTCTGGGTATAAAAACCAGCCAAGATTCAGGTACCGAGCTCTAATTCACAAGCTGAAACCTGAGGCCCATTGGGCTGCAAGACACACTACAGAGCATTTTGTGTTGTTGCATTTTGACTTTATTTTAAAATAAAATCTTAAATTTAAATGGCACAGCTGGCCAAATAGTGCTAAGTGGACAGGGGATTTAATTCTGGCATCTTAAGCCATTTGAAATGCTGCATTTGAGTGTGTGAAAAGGAAAACATGAGACTGGGAATAGTGCCCATATCAATTTCATTAAAACACACGCACACACACACCTGTTTTGTTTTGTTTTGGTCTAAGTTTTACACATCACACCAAACAAATGATGAGGTAAACATCATAAGATTATGTAATCATTTTGCACTCTATTAATAAGGATTATATTTTGAGAAAACTGGACATTCAAAACCAAACTACACGCCTTTATGAACACATTTAAAAGAATATATTTGTTCGTTATAATCCAGAAGAAGCAGTGGGTATTTTAATTGAAGATCCACTCCACACTACACAGACTACAATATCCAAGTAAGCAAGATAACACTAGCAAGTGGAGATAAACCCAATTGAGCTCTTAGACCATCGGAGATAAGAAGAGATTAGAGGGGAAATTACAAGCTTGGCCACAGACATTATCAGATAAAGACATACTTCCACTAATCATCTTAAAACGCAAGACTGCAGCTCTTCAGTGGCACGAGGGGGGACAAAAAAGTCAAATATTCAACATTACAAAGACAAATACCTTCGGAAAAAACATCTTCCACAGTGGAAGAAGAAAAAAGACAGCACCTCCATTTCACATAAACCAGACTCCATTGTGCCTGTCTAAAAAGTTACTTGTGGTTGGCTTTTGCAATATCTTTGTGTATTTTAACTGAAAAAAAAAGAAAAAAAGAGGTTTACATAAAGCAGATTCTCCAACATAACATGACCCTGTATTCAGTTGTTGCACGTTGACGGACATGCTGGGACTCGATAGATGTAATATGGCTCCATTGTGTGACTCGAAGGGGTTTTTTTTCCTTTGTCATAATGCTCCGGCACTCATCTCCTGTGCAGACAGCAGCCTCAGGTATTTCTCTGCCTGTCCACCCCCACCCTGACTGTGACAGACTGTCCCATGAAAACTAAACTCCTCTCCCAGATTCGTGTTTCAAATATGCCATTTGTGCCAGCTTAACAAGCAGACGAAAGATGAAACTCGGGAAATTTAACCTCTAGCCCTGAAGTCCCAGCCCACGTTTCATTTGCAAACCACTGAGATTACTGTTCATTTCTCAGGGAAACAGGAGAGTCACGAGTGTAGCCATAATGTTCTGCGGTGCAGAGGCTTCAAAGGAAACCCTTTCCTCAAATTCTTTACATGACTTGTGTTTTAGAGGTGTCATCCAGACTGATTAACCTATTTATGAACCAACCATCATTTTCACCTCCCTGGAGGACCTGATTTCTGCATTTCATCAGACTGAAGCAATATTTTACATTTTTAGGCACTGAGCAAAACCACTGGGGCAAAAGAAGTTTCACTGAGATCCAGATGTTGTCATATTTTCCCATTTATAAATCTTGAATTCTGAAATATCCAGCCAAAGGAATGAACAAAATATCTATTAAATTAAGATGTGTCTACATAAAAATATCTGTTGCTGCTGTTCCCTTTCTAAGGCTGCCCCTGATCGTTCCCATGAGAGAGAAAAAGTTCCCAGGATCTTGGTCCTGCAGCCATATTTGGTATGCTAATACCCACTAAATCTGACACATTCCCAACACACAGGAACAGGTGTCTTCAAAACAAGGCAAAGTCTTTGCAATCAGGGTATCCCCTTCTGTGGCTTCACAAGCAGCAAGAGGGAAAATTATATGGTTTGGGAAAAACCATGGCAGCCTAAGCACAGAGACCCAAAACACACACACACACACACAGCACTAGTACTGAAATGTTAACAAGTAATTATATGCCTGGATTGCACTATAGAATAGCAATGTGGCATAATAAAAACCAAAGTGAGTCAGAGCACCCCAAGATCACTGTGCAGCTACAACGGACCTTCTTAGGAGCTAATAACGTGAATCCAGGACGAGCTGAAAAACATCTAGTTGAGCATCCATGAATGGAATCTCTGTACGACTGATACAGCATCTAAATCAGATATGGAAACTCACGCTGGGTGAAAATGTGAAATGTGTTTGTGCCTCCACCCATCAACATGGCAACTGGGAGGCAAATACAACACACATATCTGCATCTCAGTTACTGTCACTCCTCTGACCTCTCACTCACAGACAGCAGCTTTTTGTTTAGCTCTCCTGTTCCACATGTGATTAGCTTTGAGCGGGATTTGTTTAACTGCCTGGAAAGCAGCCATTGTATGGCAATTTCTGCTGTGATAATTGCCTTAAATACAGGTTAATGTGCGTGTACCCGAGCTGCTGGGCGAGTGAGCTTATCGGCGTTTAACGCTGACTGTGAGTTCCTTGAAAAAGCGTAGACGGTGTTACACTTTAACAAGGCTGGGTGCAGGATGTGAGAAAAGCCTTGACTGTGGCATGCAGTTGCCTCCTATAACTTCGTTTTCAGCAGTCAGACTGTAGTTTAAAGAATTGTTTGTTCCCTTTAACTAATCAGAAAGGACATTACGTGAATGATAAATGGAAAGGGGGTGGAAAACAAAGAACCTTGGATTGTGCTCAGACTGAGCATCCTTTTAGCTTTATTTGCGCCTGTTGGTAATCAGGTCAGCTGCCTAACCATGTGTGACACCAACAGCAAAAGAGAGCAAGCGAACCAAGCACAAAATCCTCCAACCACGATGGGGGAAATATTACGTCTCTGACTATTGCTAACAGGCATGAAATTTATGAGCATACAGTCATCGTTGGCCCATATTCTGTGTGGCTCCAGACTTGTCCTCATTGCAATATAAAAACATGTCACAAGGAAGCAGCGTGAACGGAGAGGGTGACATGCTAAAAGATGCTTTGCCTTCCTAATGGAGAAGTTTTTCTTTACTTTTAGATAAAGGGTGCGGAATTTTGCGTCTCCAAAAACCATCAGTGTGGTCTCACACGTCTTTCAACACAACATGACATAATGACTTCTGACTTCAGAGATTTACAGTGGTACCCCGAGGCCAGACATTTATCTAATCAGCCTCGTATATGTCTTCATATCAAAGAGACTCTACCTCCTCTCGTGGCTTTTAAAGCCAACATCAGCCATGCAAAATACCAAGGTAGTGTTATTATGCTGAGATGATTAGCCTTGGAAAGTTCACACAAATTACATAACACGATATCATATTGCAAGCAGGTGGGTGACAGAAGCCATGTCCTCTGCAGCAGCAGTGCAGTATTTGCACAGATTTTATTTGAATGCATTCTCTTTGGATTTAAAAAAGCTTTTCATGCAACTATAAACCTCATGTCTGCGCTCTTGGTTTAGTGTATTTTCAGACATTGCTACAGGAGGTCACTGTGCATACAGTTATTTACTCATTTTGAATGCTTTTGTTACTTCATTGCAAGCAGGGTGCTTTACAGACATTTCCAAAACACCCACAGCCAAACCTTAAGGCACCCTAACTCAAGAGACGGCCATTGCTCAGTGATTCTTTCAATAACATAACTTTAAACTCTTGACAGCATGTGAGCTTTATTTACCTGTTCTCTCCTTTTCCATTGGAGGGTGGTGGGTGCAGAACAGTTTGGTTGTCCTCCATGTCCACGACACATTTTGTATTCAGTTCAATTTCTGCAGAGAGAAGTTTGTTTGGAAAGTGAAGAAGAATGCGGGGGTGTGAAGAATCAAATCGGAGCTACTTTGGCCTTCTTTAAAATATACTCAAGTCTGACTTCAGGCTCGCAACTCAAAGTGAAACCAGCAATGGCGAAGAAACTAAAAGTTTATGATAATGTGGCACCAATCCAAGCAGACAGAAAAGAGTTTGCAAGCAGAAATCGCCGTTTTAACACTTACCCCTGCGGTTCATGGGCCGAACTCTCACTGCAACTTTTACCTTTGTATCCGACATTTTCGTCCACTTTTCACTCCCACCCTGTCTATTCGCCCAGCTATAAACGTAGTCTCCGACAAGAAAGCCCGGCTTTCTGCCAGAAAAAAAGGTCAAAAGAGTCTAGTTCAACAATCCCAAAAGAGTCCAAACCTCGATGAGAAGAGATGGGAATATGTTCATTTTTGTCTTAGTATCCATCCGGGTTCGCTTCTTGTGCAAATCCAGCACTCAGCTCCAGCCCCAGACAGCATCCCCACCGCCATCTTCCACCGGGAGCACGACTGCTATCCTCTGGCAGACTGGAGAGGCTGTGCCAGAGAGGGGGAAAGGATTTACGCACCCCGCCGGCGCATCGGCGCATTGAGGGAAACCAATGAACGAGAAATGTGAGCGTGTTTGACAAGTTAGTTCACACGCATCCGTGCGCATTCAGAGACCGGGGGGGGGGGGAGTAACCATTTTTATAAAATATGACTTTTGGCGCTCATT
>VUQK01044269.1:15133-29354 GCA_015106715.1 Bujurquina vittata
AAAAAAAAGGGGGGTGGGGTGTTGGGGGGGGGTGTTTTCTTGGGGGGGGGTGGGGGGGGGGGAAAAAAAGTGGGGGGGGGGGGGGGGTGGTTAGCAAAAAAAGATGGTTCTCTTAGTGTTGTGGTATGCATGCCAATATTGTTTTCCAGGGCTGAAAAGAGCAAGGCAACCTTTCCTTAAATCAAGGACATTTCTTTATTGTGCAGACCATGCAAATCAGAGTGTTTGGGCCTCATTGGTGGCAGACAGGCAGGAAGGGAGGGATCAGAGAGGCTCTTGTCGGTGCAATTGTGTGACTCTTAGTGAAAGTGACACCTCATCAATTCTGTGCATATTTTTGGCACTGGCTCAGCATGCTTAATGCACTAATTTCCCACATTTTATGTTTAAGGAATATGAGGTATTTGGTAGCTTGGCTGCTAATGTTCATTTGAGCCATTTTTGTGCAACATATACTATAGTTATTTTTCTTCCAACGCACTCTTTAGGCTGGAACGTTTGGCTGCTTGTGTGAAAGATACAGCTATAGTGGAATATAGCTATTTCCGACTATAGCTGTACTTTACCATGCAGTCTTTAGAAAATCATATTCAGGATCCACAGGTTAATTTTCCTCTGTGAAATATTTAGAGCTATGGTGATACATTGATTAATCCATTGGCAGAAAGTAACTGAGAGCTATTTGGTTTTATTGATTCAAAGTGCATGTCATTTTTTTAGCAAAAGTTCATTTTTTTTTCAGATTTTTAGGGTCTTTCTTGTTTTATGATATCATCACAAGGATAAGTCTGGATTGTGTTGTCCACTGACTAAATAATTCATGATCATGATAATGATAACCTTTGATTTGAGAGATATAAAACAAACAAACCAGTATTTACACATACACATTCCTGCTTGTACTTAAATATTGAAATGAATAATGCTTGAACATTGCTGTAGCCTACTGGAAAACTGTTCCATAATTTTACTCCACAAATGGAAATACAAGATGTTTGTGCCTTAAAAGTCTTCAAGTTTAACTCCCACCTCAGTCCCCTTCACGGTAAAATAAAAAAAAACAATCCTCTATACATTTCCTGGCAACATATATCCGGCTTTATACATATTTTATGAGCTCCATGAACTTCAAGGTTTTTGACTTCAAAAATAGAGTGTTAGTGTGGTCTCTAAATCCGGCTTGATTAATAATTCTGATGGCTCTTTTTTGAAGTTTACATAATGGTTAAAATAAAGTTGTGTATTTGCCGCCCCAGACTTCCATACAGCACTGGGTATGGCAATGTAGGTGGACAGCAAAGTATGTGGAGTGATTTGCAATGTAATGATTTGCTTTACACAGTACAGAGATGCTTCTTGACAGTTTAGTTTGTATTTGTTTTAAGTGAAGTCTCCAGCAGATTTCTTTATCTATTGTCACACCCAGGAATTGCTTATCAAAGCCTTGCTCTATTTCAGCATTATTTAATGAACCTATTGATCTACAGGATTAGCACTATTGGTCCTGATACTGACCCCTGTGGGACGCTCTGAATAATATTCTCCAATTTTCACAATGGTCTCAAATAACTCTTGACCCACTCCAACACCACTCCTCTAATGCCACAGTGTTCCAGTTTATCAAGTAATATTTCATAATTAATTGTGTCAAAAGCTTTTTTCAGGTCAATGCAAACTCCCACAGCACATTGTCTTTGATCTATAGTATTAGTGATATTTTCAATTAATCCCATTAATGCCATAGATGTTGATCTGTTTGATCTGAAACCACTCTGTCTGTTAATATTTTATGTTTATCAGTGAATTTGTCAACTCTCTTAATGAAAACTTTTTTCACCATTTTGGAGAATTGTGAAAGTTGAGAAACTGGTCTGTAATATCTCTATTTTGTACAGCAGTATAACTTTAGCTATTTTCCTCTATTTTGAAGCGAGTCAGCTCATGTTTCTCATGATCAGCAAGCCTCCGTGTTAGAATTGTGTGATGCCCAGTTAAATTAGTTGCTAGTGTCATGATTTAATATGTTGTGCTTTAGTTTCCGTCATTCCTTTGGTGTCTTGATGAATGTAGTTTATTTGTTCAGCTCCTTGCTATTTGTGGTCCATGTGGTTTGTATTTTTTTGTTTATAGTCGATCTCATGATGGTCATTAATATTTTTCCAGGTCCTCGATATTTCTGATGACAAGCGCTTTCGTTTCCTCCAGTGTTCTGTTTAGTTTGATGAATATTTTACAGTTTGTAGTCCAAGTTGCTTTAGGTATCATGCTTTCTTGGCTATACCGGCATTGTGTTTGTTTAGATGGTTGTTCATTTAGACGTTCCATACTATAAGTTTTCTCCCCTGTTTCAGTAGTGCGTGGATGGGCTTTCTTTTTTACAAATCTTATGATGACAGCAGGTTTGTCGCTAGAGTTTTTCCTGGGCCGAGGGTGACATACTTCAATATTACCACAGTCCAGGTCGATCCCTTTTGACTGCAGGAAAGCAGCCACCTGTTGCTCCATGGAGATAACATCCAGCTCCCCGGGCTCCTCTCTGCTGTCACTGGTCAAAGCCCGGGCATATGATCAGAGTTTTATGTGGAGCACATTCATCCTGGTGTACTGTTCCAGGTCTGCGACCCTGGTCTCCAGGTACGCAATATGCTTCTACTTCTCTGCATTCTTAATGCGGAATGACTTTACCTTCTCAACAATGTCCAGGATACTTTTCTGCTGCAGCCTTATAGAAAAAATTTCTTTGGTTTAAAATTCAAGCAACTTTTTTTTTTCTTCAAATTTCTCAGCTCTCGGTTTTCTTTTCAGGTCCTTGTAGCCTTGTTTTTCTGGTAAACACTGGTAAACAAGCTCAGTCAGCTATGAATCAGCTGTGAATCAGCTCAGTCAGCTGAGAATCGGGAAGTGTTCAACACAATGTCAGCAAAAAAGATTAAAGATTGAAGAAATATGGACTTTTGTTCTGCATTATGTAACAATATAAAAACAATAATTTGATATAACTCATGTAATTTGCTATTAAATCAAATCAACTGTGATTTGCATAATATTTATTTAGTATTTTGTAGTACATTAAGAGTGCCTTTTATTTATACACATCCAAACATCTGGTGAACCTCTAATTTTGATATATTTCCATTTCTAACAGCTTATTTTACTACTAATAACACCATATAAAGGAGTATTTATAAAATATTGATTGTTTACCCTTTCTGCCACCCACATCTCATTCTAGTTGTGCTTTCCTCTTGTTTAAATCAAGGATGATTCAATTTCAGTTAGAAATAGGGAGGAACAATTTTTACACGTAATGTTGTTTTTGGTTGAAGTGATTGAGGATACAACTTGCTACTTGGAAACTTTAGAGAGTGAATGGGGGCTCTGGTGTTGCCAGTGAGGTGAAGTGAAGCTAATGCAGAACTGTTCATTTCTATCATTCTCATGATTCCCTTGTGTATTTTCACGAGAAGAAGGTGTGCAGGAATACATTTCAAGCATTTACCGGAAAATTAGATAAACCAATCGAATCAAAATTCAAGGCAGAGGATGGGAGTTTAGAAGGTTGAATGGTACCCTTGTCAGTAAATCACGAGTAGCATGCAAGGTACGGATATGCTATCAGCCTTTAAATTATCAGTGGAAGAGAAGTACCTGGCTGCTCAAGAAAAAACATGGTTTTACTGAAAGAAAAGGAACAGGAGGTTGTGATTGAAATTCCTCTACATTTTTTTTTTTGTCTTGCAATAATCAGTGACATTTTTGACAGATTTCTCACCTGTCAAAAATGAGAGACGGTCTTAGCACACTTTACTGTGAGCAAGTTTCAAAAGAAAACAGAAATACTTCCAATGAGTCCATACTTACTTTATTTGAGTAACTGCTTCTTCAGCCTTTAATGTCACCATGCCTCTCAGGTTGGGGTGAATCTTCACAGAATTCCTCTCAGGTCTGCAGCCAGCTGCTATTGTCTGTTTGGTGCTCTGGCACGATGACCTCTATTTTGCTAGACATTTCTGTTGAGATTACAATCTTTTTAAAGAAGGACATCTTGCACAGGAAGGGCTTTAGGCTTATATCCCTTTCAAGATCAAACAGAGTCAGCCTCATGTTTGGTTCTGCTGGCACGGAGGTTTCAGTACTTGAGTTGTGGTGGAGAATTTCTATTTTACCAGGGCTATTTCCTAGATGGACATTTTTTTTGATTTGGTTCTCGTGACACTTTTGATTCAGGCTCTATGTTATTATAGGATTTAAAGCAAGTGTTCGGAGAACTACCAGTCAAAGAAAGCAGCTGATTTTGTTTAGGCTTGACTTTTCTGCTACGCTGTTGGACTTGTGGGTCTAAATGGCAGCATTTATGATGTCCTGTTGGTGACCTAAAAACAAGACTGAGTAATATTTTCTACATCACAGCATGTTTGATTAGACTCTTAGTGTTAGCATCCTTGGAGACATAAGGATTTCTGCCTTTTAATAAGTGGTTCCAGTGCGACATTACAAAGCATTGACAAACAGAGTAAATTTGCCAATTTTAGAGAAGTGACTATATTTGTTGCCACTCCATGTTGAAAAGCAGAGTACAGCATGAAGCCTTGGTTGAGGGAGGACACTGGGCCTAAGCTGGTGTGACACCCTTAGCCTTTAATGAACGGCACAACGCTCTGAGTACTGTGAGCTTTCTCTCAGCTTAGAGGGGACTGCTTCTGAACTGGTGCTGAACCAAAACAGACAAGAGAGCATCAGCTCAGGCCTCCACCGGCCTGCTACACATTTAATGCCCCTGTCGTCAGGAATAATCCTCTCTGCCTCACGCCGCTGCCAGCAGCAGCGCAGCGTGGTGGCTACATGCAATATGCCGCCGCTCAGGACAGAGCAGGAGAACCAGTAGAAACACTTAGTGGACTCACCGGGCAGCGGTTGTAACAAGCAGGGAAGCAGTGATCACAAACCACAATAAATGAAATTAACTGCGATATCAGATACACTGTCAGTAACACTATAAGATAGGTACAATAATGACAAGCACAATTGGATGCAGTGTGGTGTAATCATTCACTCCTTATCTCTGACTAAAACATAATTTGTGTTAACCCACTCTATGCCACTGTGATATCTTGGAACCTGCTGCCATGATTTTACACAACAATGCACTTGCTTGAATACAATTGCAGAGGGAAATGAATCATTTTTTATGAATTCATTTGTTCTTTGAGAAATGTAATGATCCTTTTTCAGTATTTTCTTTTATATATTTTAATTTAAAATATGAAAGGATAGCACAGTAATACAGTAACTCTAAATCTCACATATGTATTATTGTTATCTTTTCCAGTGAAAGGGTCATTCTTAGCTATTAAAACCCTCCATAATTTCATGGTGGTATCTCTAGTGTGTTGGAAATAAATACCACAACCAGCCAGCTTTGTGGTTTTCTCAGTCCAGCAGTATTGCCCTTAAACTAAATTAATTTCAGAGAGTTTAGTTTGTGTGGGTTGGTGTCAGGTTCATGAGCAAAACAAACTTACTGTGCTGAATGCAGGCTTGTCAACTTTTTGCAGTTTCTGTGTGCATTGATTGTTCAATGTTACCACACTGACATCAACAAATGGTCCAAAAAAAAAAAAAAAACCCAACTAATGCGCTTATGCATTTTTATTAATGAAAGTCCTTTGGGCCACCTTCTTCTCTGGCTGTGTCGCATTCCAGCATGCAGCAGGGTTTCCTCCAGGAAATTAGTTAGCGCAGCTGGTAAGCACTGTCCCCATCTAATCACACCCGTAGGTGATACGAGTCCAGCTGGTCAATAAAAACTTTAAACTAAGCAGCAAAGTGCTGTGCAGATTATTTATTGCACAGCAAAACGTATGGCGCTGAGCTCAATCAAACAGCTCTTGAAGCAACTCATTCTGTTATTAGTGTAGTTACTAGACGACAGCTGAAAACATTGTTTGCTTGATTTCCCCCAAATTTTAATAAGAATAATATAGTATTTTGCAAGAATAGATCAGTTTCTTCTGACAGCAACGGCACTCTTTATTTTAGACGAAATGAGATGCTTACTCTAAAAAACACTATGGGGAAATACACTGTGCAGCTACCATTATTTTGTAGACATGTTAAAGAGACAGATCTCAAGTTATAATGAATGTGCCTGAATATTTATAGCACTGTTTTCAACAGTAGCTCAGTCAAACACAACAAAATAAATCGAGATTTTGTGTGTAGTTTATTACAAGCCTAAGATTTGAACTTAAAACTGGTGTTAAAAAGCTTGAGCATCCCCTTTGGAATATCCTGACCTTACTGAAACGCTGTATTAATGAAAGCTTTTTCTTATGGATTAGACTTAGCCGTATTACAGAGGTCTGGCCACCTGTTTTTTGATTCTTCACTCCCAGTTCTGATACATTTCAGTCATTACACAGCCAGACCTCAACCGTCAGTGATTTTTTTTTATGGCCACTCACCTATTAGAACACAAGGTTATGCTTGATTAAATGTTTATCTTTATTTGAGCTCCTTGCCATGCAAGACTTTCTCTGCGGAGAGTAATTAAAATGACTCCCACCAATTGCAAATGTTTACAGAAATGTTCATTAGCTTCTCTGGGGGCAATCAGTGAAAATTAAAGGTCATGCTTTTCCATCTATCTGTTTGTTTGTTGTTGCTTTTCATTTCTTCAATTCTATTTTCTGGGTTAGATCCAATGTTTTTTTTTTCCAAGGCGAGGTACTGTTAACATGTCAGGGTGTCTAGGTGAGAATCTTAGTAAGCTTCAGGTTTTATTTATATCAGCTCATCATTGAACTAATCGGTTGGGCTTTAGATGGCAAAATGCCTCCACAGTTATTCTGGCTGCTCGGGGAACACATTTACTTAGCCACAGTGTTGCAGTGTGTCAACTTTTCACTTTTTCCTTTCAAAGGGTTTTTAATGGGAACACCCAGGATAATTTATGTCTGTGTGTGGCGTGCAACGATCCTATACTTTCATCTGCTTGGCTTTCCACTCAATTACAGTTTGCTAAATAAAATATTTTGCTGTGCTTTTTTCATCACATTTGGCTGGTGAAAGTAGAAGACAGGAAGGTAAGGAACTGGATGGCTGACTTCATAGTAACTTCCTGTGAGCTTGATAGCTTTACTGATTGCTAGTGTTGTAGCGTACTGTGAAGTGTCAATTGCGAGGCCACGGTGTAGTGAGGCTGTTGTAATAGGAACCCACCAGTCAGGTCATCCAGGGGGTCCTGTGTGCTACAGGAACCCTTTGCTTTTTCCTCTGGATGTGCACATCAAGGCAGGGGTCCTCAGTATCCTCTGAAGACAGGGGTATCCACTCAAAATTGCATGACCTCTATTGTAGCAGATACAGGTCACTCCACCTCCTATGGGAAGCCTCTAAATTGAACCCAGCTTGTGTCTTCGATTTCTTTCCATCTCTCTCTTTTCCTCTGGTTTCCCTCCTTTACTCTTATCTTCTCTCTCTCTCTCTCTCTCTTTTCCCTCATGTGTTCACTGAGCTGCAAAGCTATTCAGGTATAGACAGAAAGATTTCTACCTTTCTCTCCGAATTGCTTGGTCAGGATTTTTCTGTGCAGAACCGTTTTGTAATGGAGTTTAACTTTATTTACTAGATAAAGGAAAATGAGTTCTGCATTTGATGTGCACATCTATGCTTCAATAAACTGTTATATTGTTCTATATACAGTAGATGTTCACCTGCCAACCTGGCAGCCATGACTAGAATTGCATTTGATTATTGTATTCAATACCATGATCCTTTCTGTAATCTGAACATCTATTCTTGGACCTTTTTGAGTGCATAGCCACATTGATGTTTTTGTTACTGAATCTGAATAATAAGAATAACTGAATAATATATTTTTCCACTAGTGGCCGCAGGGTTATTGAACATGTCTAAGCTCATCAACAGATAAGGAGGTTGCCCATGCAGTGGATGATTAGGATGGTGAATCAGTGGAATGTCTAAACTTTTAAACTGACTGTAGGAAAGTATCTTGTCTTTTCTTTAGAATTTAGAAGGTCTAATCAATTAAGGCGACAACGTTTCCTTACATTTCTCAAATAATATATTCAGAAAAAAAATTATATTGTATGAAAACAGCATAATTTCCCTGATTTCAAATATCTCCAGCAGCAATTAACTGATATGAAATTAACAACAAGCAGCTGCTTGCTTTTTAAATTGGGGAGAAATTAGAGGGAATTGGCCAAAATGGAAACAAAATGAAAACCTAGACTCAAGTGGAGCCTGAAGAAAAAGCTGCTGCTCACAAAGGATGTTCATCAGAGAAAACAAGTAATGAAAGGGACATTTGGTAACACATTGACAAGAGCAGATAAATAAGATGTATGGAAAGAGACTGCAAACAAAATTAATGCCAGCTTTACTCCTGCCATTGGTACTCTGTGGAATACAAAAAAAAGTGGTTTAACATCCTGTCAGAAGTGTGTCAGGAGATTGCTGCATACAAGAAGGCCGCTGCTGCCAGTGTACGCTATAAAATTACTCTGTTTTGAATAATGCATAGTGCTTCAGATAAAGGATTGTTCATGACCAGTGTTATATTGTTCAGTGTGTGTACTTGATGCTTTGGGACCACCGCCTGAACACTTAAGTACAATACAGGCTGACATCATAGTCTAAGAAAACAGCATAAGAGAAGAGCAAGGCACAGTTGGATTTCTTGTATTGCAGGTTATAGAGAATAAAGTTTTCTACTCCAACCTCAGACAATGACAACAACAATATGAAAAACTGAACAATAGGCACAATTGACAATAAGGTGGCAGTGGTTGTGCATTTAATATAATATACAATGGAAAACTGTACTTACCCTGACTGAATGACTAAAAGCTTCTCCATGAATTCATGCCTTCATAAAAACTAATGAGAGACACACATGTTTCCATATTCATTTCAGGATAATAGTTGGCTTTCACTCCCCTACTGTCTCTTTTCAAGGCACATTTTTTCTGTACTTAGGAGCAACCTGATTAGTCAAACATCTCTTTAAACATAGTGCTGCCAGAGCAGAAAGAAGCAGCTTTGCTCCAAAGGAGGCTCTTACTGTGATTAAAGCGGCACCTATAATTCTAGCATGTGTATGTAAACATTGACATCACACATTTGAGTTTGCTGAGATGTGTAAATCTACTCTATATCTCCAACACACACACACATTTTACTCCCCCGATTGCTGGAATTACCATATGTTCTAATTGTACATTCTGTAAGGACAAGTGCGGATGATTATTGAAGCAAAGTTTGGTGTATCAAAACTAGGTCACGCTTAAGATGCTTTTTGTTCTGACATTACACAGCCTAGTTTTTCCATTGTTCAGCATTCTAAGACTTGACACTTGCTTTACAATATAAATCCAATTGTGACCATATAAACCCAACATTTCTTTATATTTCTTCTGAGAAACAGGACTTTGTTGTAGTTTTTTAAAGTGGTCTTGAGCAATAGTTCTCCGTGCATTCTGAAGGTCTTTTTAAAGTTTCTTTTCTTTGGACATTGCCTGCTTTTTCAGACATTCATTCGATTTTCACTCCAGTCCTTGTCCTGATCATTTTCAGAGGAATGTTTTTTGTTTGTTTGTTTGTTTGTTTGTTAAGCCACTTAGGGACCTGTAATGAAGCAGTGTTGTGTCTACACATAATTGGCAACTTAAATTTATTCTCATTTCTTAGCAATAGTATGATTTGACAAATACTATTTTCACACCTGCAAGATGATCCCCCCCCCAAAGAGCTGTTAGCTGAAAACTTGGCATGGTGTGCTGTGTATCCTTAAAAAAAAATCAGAAAACTGGACAAATGGCGGTCAAAAGAAAAGATGCAGGCCTAAAAAACTGTCTGCTAAAAAATGAACAGTATCTGAAAGTCATGTCCTTAAGAAATAGGAAAATAATCCAACAAAGATGTGACACAGGACCTCAGAATGGATCCTTCAGCTGATTCATCTACTGTTCGCTGAAGCCTCATCAGAAATGGTCTCAGGGGAAGGATGATGGTCAGGAAGCCATTCTTAAGGAAGGGAAAAAGGCGTAAAAGGCTGAGGTATACCACATTACACAAGAACTGGAGTGAAAATTTGTGGTAGCAGGTGTGATAAGGTGATGAATCCTAATTTGAAATTTCTGGTTCAAATTATCCTTAATATGTTCAGTGGCGGTCAGGAGAGAGGTACAACAGTGAGTGTTTGGAGCCATCTATAAATACACAGTAGGGGCCCTCTCATGGGTTGGAGCTGCATTTTAGCCAGTGGTGTTGGAGATCTTGTCAAAATTGCTGAAATTATGAAAGCAGAAAAGTCAGCTTTTGAGCTACCATCTGGAAAGCATCTGATTGGCAGCAGCGTCATTTTTCAGCATGACAGTGATCCCAAGCACACTGCTAATGCAGTAAAAGCATATCTGGATAGAAAAACACACAATGAAAAACTATCAGTCATGGATTTGCCTCTCCAGAGCCCAGACCTCAGCATTATTGAAGCAGTGTGGGATCATCTTGACAGAAAACGGAACAAAAGACAGCCGACATCCAAAGAAGAGCTTTGAATGTCCTTCCAGAACTATTCCTGAAGGCTAAAGAAATTACAAGAAAACTTGCCTTAGAGAGTTCAGGTTATGCTGAAGAATAGAAAAGTGGTGATACCAATAAGTGACAAAATACATATATGATCATTAAGCACTGCTAGTATGCCAAATAAGGAACAATTTCATGTATAATTTATACAAAACCTAGCATTGACAAGTTCCTCTTGTGCTAATTCACTGACATTTATATGCATGTTGACTTTTTCTCCTGCACAGTAGTAATTTCATAGTGAACCTCTGAAACGTATCAGTAATTAAAAAATATGTCTATTAAGATTTTTTTTAATAGAATTAATAAAAGATTATGACGTATCAAAAGTGATAGTGGTCTACTTCCTACTTATATTTGAGCTGTTTTCTGTTCAGACATCCTAACTTTGAATGTCATCCACTATAGGAGCCCCTTGTTAAAATGCAGATTTAAATTCACATTCTTTTTTAATTCAGTCATGTCTGTGCATTGATTTACTGAAATGTTTTCTTCAAAGCACAATTCAAATTAAATAACCTACCTTCAAATAAAGGGTAATAATGCTCAGTATTATTATTGAATTCCTAACCAGACTTTCTGAATATGTTTACTATAAAAATCTCTTTCCTTAAAGGGGGACATATGCAAAATACACTTTTTTAGCCCTTAAATACATTTTTTTGTGTACTTTGAGTGTGTAGGAGTGCAGAAAATTTAAATTTATTATCTCCCTGTGCTGCGTGGATATCTTTATATTCTTTTTGGGTCATATTTTTCAGTCTTTTCACTTTTCTCTATTCCCTATTACATTTTCTTGTCTATGACGTCACAATATTTGCTGTGGAACTGCTAAAAAAGGTCATGGACTTCCAGCTAACCATTTACGTGAATTCGCCATTTTTTTTCTCGCAGCGATTCGTCATCTTCGTTCTCCTGCTCCGGGCCAGACTCTGGCTCGAACACGTAAGACCGGACGGACAAGTCTTCCGTCTTCCGTTTTTCACATCTTTAATAAAGTTTTTCTGCCGAAAAGGGTGGAGTAGAACGCTCTATGACCTGGAGGGGGGGGCAGGGCGTGAAATGTCTCATTCACATTTTAAAAAACCGCACCAAAACAAGTTGCTCTAAGACGCGCCTCGGGGCAGGGGTACACGAGGGGTCTGTGGAGCTACAATAACGAAGAATTCAGACCAAAGCATTGCAGTTCTACTTTATATAGACCACAAGTGAGTGATTTACATATGAAAAGGAAGGATTTAAAAGCATGATATGTCCCCTTTAATGTTTCTCCATAGATTCACAAGGAAGTTTTATACGTGGCCTCTTAAAAATTATGCAAATATTTTTCCAGGCTTAATTATCTGACAAAAATAGCTAATTATTAATCTTATCCATGTTCAATATTTATTTCATGATGGACTTTTTAATTTTATAATGTCCCCACTATTTGATCCACTTCTTATAGTTACTGACAGCATTGTTTGTACATTTAAAGCGCCTCACAATCTCTCTGAAGGAGCACATTCATCTGACCAAACCCTAACTCCTTGTGGAAATCTCCAATAAAATTGTACCTTTGCCAGGCTGAGCTTGAGTTGAGCTCATATTTGGAAGGCTTGCCCTTTAAGTTATATTTTTGTTGTCCATTTTTAGATGTTCTAAGTTGTTTCGTAACGCTTCATGTAGCGCAGTATTTGTTCAGCTCTATTGCTTGTCCCATTTTGTATTTCACCAAGGTTAAACAACTGTGCTGGCCGGCAGAAGCACACCATGTATCTTTTTATTTTTGTGGAGCGAGTGAACGCAGAGAGAGAGAGAGAGAGGGAGAGAGGCTACTTCAGCTATTCCTCAGAGAAAAGAGGGTTTTTTTAGAGTATCAAAGAAGCACATCATTTCCACACAACACAATATAACATGTTCAGATGGAGCTGAGGTCGGAAGATACTTCATCTGGCACCGGAACGAGGAGGCTGCCCTGACTCAGAGTGTATGTTTCACAGACGTTCTCCAGGAAATCCCTTTGATTGTTCTTTGGACTCAGTAGGAGGCCGGGTGTTTGGGTAATCAGTAGAAGGCCACATGGGTTCTTCCGATTCATGGCATCCTTCCTGCTTACCCTACTCACTTTTTGGTCCATCTCCTTCTATCTCTGTCTCTCTCTTGCTGTCTCTCTTGTTGTGTGTTGGTCTTTGATCTCTAAAGGTCCTTGAGAATAAGGATCCAGCAACAGCAGCAGGCTGGGATTCTCTGTGGGCCTGTTTGGATCCAGGCCCATCATGCCCTTTTCTATCTGATGAAGGCATGACTGCGCCTCTATAGCCTCTGCTACATTAGTCCTTCATCTGATTAAACCCTCCCACATTGTCAAAGAAGAACTAGAACTAGGGCTATCATTGACTTTGTTTGTAAGCAGCAGGGATGACTTTAAAATGTAAGCATTTATCCATCATTTCATGTCTTAGTAATTATTTTTTGTTCAGACGAAGAGGCTGTTACGCTGATGCTCGCAGTTCTTCCCAGTTCTGGAGAAATCTGTGTTTAATGGCGCTAGACACTGTCTATCTATATTTTTATTTTTAGCTCTTCTACTGCATGTGAGGGATTTATAAAATTAGCAGACAAGGAACCTGAGCATTTGGCAGGCTGACATGACTGTGAATAAACAGCTGACTGAGCTGCTGTTTGCTCTTGTCTAAAATCTGTCTGTTTCATCTGAAAGCCATGTTGACTAACTTTGAAAGTATTTGCTTATGAGTTGAGTCTCAAATCTTCAAGTGAGAGTCCTGTCAAATAATATATATCCTATTTTAAATGAATATACTGCGTGAACTACATATTGTTATTTTCTGGCACAATTCTCTTATAATGAAGTGAACTACCAAATCAACAAACCTAATAGCGCTGTGCCAAGCATGCACGTTTAGATCTGCAGACCTGCAAATACAAAATTATCTTTTGAGTCTTGGGAGGAAAAGGTTCTATTTTATTTTCAGTAGTATTGCTGAAATACATCTTACTTTCTATCATTACTCCTACACAGGTCACCCTGACCTTTTGGATTATATATTTGTATTTCAGTGACTCACACTACCAAAGGTTATTCCATATAAGTTCATTGTTTTTTCTTATCAAAGCTGCCCATTCAGACACCTTGTAGAATCCTGGTCCAGTAGGACTCAGACATTCTTTTTTGTGGAAGTCCTTGAGCCCTTTTGTTCATCTGGGCAGCATGCGAACTCCCTTTTCTCTTTGAGATGTTTACACATCAATAAAAGTGTCTGAATTTGAAAAATAAAGCTGACAAGGACATAATGATCTGTCCCACAGGTCCCGGATCCAGGACTGAGCAAGTTCTCAAAAACCTTTTTAGCACAGATAAAGTTGCAGAATAAGGAAACTCTCAGTGGGTTTTTGTGATAGATCATTTATTCTGTTATTTTCCAATGAACCTTTCTTTATAAAGTTGTACGTAGGACACAAGTGACAGAATCAACTTCGTGTTCTTTCTCTGTATTGCTCTAGTCACCTGAGTGTCAGCCCCTCTGAGGCAGCTTCTCGAATACATGCATATATATACAGTATGTATGTATATATATATATATATATATATATATATATATATATATAT